>PVIU01002905.1:0-149143 GCA_004026605.1 Ondatra zibethicus
ACATACTGAAGATGAGAACTAACCCACTTCTTATGGCTTTTCTAGGCTGATTTAAAAAGCAAGACATTTGTCCTGGGTAAGCCGCCTCGTAGCCCAGTGATGTCTAAGAGGTCCTGCAGTTCACCCGTCAGCAGCTCCCACAGGGTAGGGTCAAATACCCCCACCCGCGGCAGCCATCCTGGCCACCCTAGCCCTTCCTTAGGTGACTTTGCTGTGACTGGGCAGTAAAGTGAGGCTGGGGAGGAGTCCCATGAGATGTCATGACCAGCAGTTGAGGAGCTATGGGTTGTGTGCTCCCCTGTGGTACATGTCGAGTTTCTCAAATCCAAAATGGCACTCTCAAATGCTTCACTACACAAACAAGGGTGCAGTGTATGTTGTTTTCTACATCTGCCTTCCTTTCCATACTCAACTGCTCTTTGCCAGTCCTTGCTTTTAGTGTGGAGAACTAAAGTGTTGCCTGTTGTCCACTGAGCTCACTTGCTCCCGGTCATGTTAGCTCCAGTGTCTCTCGGTTGCTATGAATTTCTTTTAAACTGTGAGCCATTTCCAAATATTCTGTTGCTCAGGAGATGCAGGCCACATTCTGTCCACACCGCTCCCTGTAATGCTGTTCTCCAGAGCTGGCCTGCTCCAAATTCCCTCACAACTTTGATTGAACTTTGAGGTCAGTTGCCTCCTGTTTAACTATTCAGCTCTGTGATATCTGCAGAACTTGAGAGCGGATAGATTCTAAATGGCACCCCAAGTTCTGGGGAAGGCAGCCAAGGAATTTGGGGATTTCCACATATGCATACCTTAGGGTTTCTTTCACCAAGTCTAAATTAATGGACCCTGATTTAGCTTTGGCTGGCCTGCCACACACCTCTGCTCTGCACTTCAAGTTCTCTAGGCTGAATTTTTAGTGTTCCTTTATCTGTTACATAAATGCACATAGTGTTTTATATGTAAGGCATTCCGTGCTTGTTGCTCTGCATATTGTGGGAGGGGGACTTGTGTTGCTATCGGGGGGGAAATGCCAGTTTGTTGTAGAGAACCTTAAGTCTCCACTGAACAGTACTAACACATAAACTTGGGGATGGAGGAGAGAGAGAACAGACAGGGACAGACAAAGAGTAAGTTTGTTTTACAAAAATTGATGGATCTCTTCCATAAGTTCCCATGGATAAGATGACATGTTTTACGTCACCCTGAGGATTTTTTCTTATTCATATTTCCATCTTATAAATTTGTAGAGGGTTTTTTTTTTTTGAGACAGGGTTTCTCTGTAGCTTTGGAGCCTGTCCTGGAACTAGCTCTATAGACCAGGCTGGCCTCGAACTCACCGAGATCCGCCTGCCTCTGCCTCCCAAGTGCTGGGATTAAAGTCTCAAGCCACCACCACCTAGCCCATCTTATAAATTTATATCTTAGATTAAACGTGTTTGTGGATCAGAAGATTCTTCTCTCTTTTGATTTACACAGAGCTGTGTTTCACCTTCATAACCTAAGAGGAAAAACAGCCAACAAGCATAAACATGCGATTGTTAGTTACCGGAGTTAACCAACCCTGAGGTAACAGCAAGCTAACCTGCTGATATGTACTGCAACTAGGTTTTCTGAGAAAGAATGCATGGGGAAGCCAAGAACTACTCGCAATGCTGCAAAGATTTTCCCACATTAGTTTTTAAAGTAACAGCACATGCTTTCTAGAGAACTAGCTAACATATAGCTGATTCTCCTGGGATAGACTGAGAGAAGTGTAAATCAATCCTTGGCTTTTACACTTCCATCTGCAGTAGTGATGTAGCCTACGGATCCCAGGTTCTAGGCGTGATTTCAACCCAGCTTCATTATAGGAAGTGCTTTATGGTGGATCCTGACTGTGAGAAATACCATGCATTTAAAACCTGCCTCTTTTGCATCCACTTTTACATTGTATCCATTTTACAATCATTTGTTAAAAAAGAAAAATCAAAGGCTATAATACCTACTGCTGAAAATGTCTTGGTGAAGCCACTGTTTTCATACAGCTAGTACCCACAGTGACACCGAACAGAGCAAACAAAAGAAACAAGTTAAACGATTAGGGTATAAAAACAGCATGACCCATCATTGAATTCTCAAAATTTTAGTGAGCTCTAAAGACTCACCGAGGAAAGATAATCATAGTATATCCTTGCTTAAAATGTCTTGTATGGTAATGGTGACCTGTGAACTTGGAAGCTGCCTTCTTAAACTCACAGTTTGGGTAAGCCTCTCCAAACTCTGTGAGTGTATATTGTTCTATATTTGCCTCAGAAGTGCTTTACAGAAACGCCTGAGCCGTTAAAATAGAAATGGACACTACCCTAGAACACTGGTGGCTAGCAAGTCATTTTTTCTCAAGAATTGAGAATGTGGGAAAGGGAACAGCATGGTAGGAAAAACAGATCATTATCTACTTCAAATTACCCCGAGGGCTTCAGAAAATCTTTTTACAATTAATCAGCGCGGCCAAAGGCAAAAACAACTTTTAACGCGTCACTACCACTGCTTACCATTAGGTGGCAATAGAGTGCAGACTCAGTAGCAAAGATAGCATTGGGAAGCACTTTGCTTGAATACCCACAGGAAACACAAACCTCCGTCTTAAAGACGAAATACAGATGCTGACTTTAACCACGCTAGTCCATCTAATCTGTCATAATACCTCATTCAACGCGGGGCTAATTAATATTATCCTTCCATTCCTTTTTTGTCATGAATTTGCCATAGCAAACCATCCAATGTCTTTTGGGTTAGGGTTTAACCAACGCGCAGAGTGAGGTCGAGTTGTCGCCACTGTGGGTTTTCACATGACTAAGATACATAATAATTGGCTCATTTTCTGACTGCTCGGTGCGTAAAGTTGAGGAGAGGAATCTTTACATGGCAAAGGAAAGTATCAGGTGAGAGATCTATTGCTTTCTGGGCTCCATGAGGGGACAGGATTCATCTTCATCCTTCATCTTGTCTCACTGGTTGGAGGACGAGGAATCTGAGCTGAATGTCCTAGGTGGATAGCAGACAGTGCCCCAAACAGCAGCGAGTACACATTCATGAATGACCATTAACACGCTATTCCTCTAGCGGCCGAGACCTTGTAAAAGACATGAACTCAATACTGGAATTACACAACTCTCCTAAGAAACAGGCCTCTAGTTATCAGCTCATCCAGGGATGGTTTCTATTAAAGGAGGGCTTTTAAATATTTTCAAAAGTCATGATTTTATGAGATACACAGCGTCTCTGTGATAAAATCAAGGCTTATTCTAGCCTGAGAAACCAAATACTATGGGGAAACTGATGATTCAGGAGCGGAGGGGGGCAAGATTGGTAGATGTGAAGCAAGGGGAAAGGCGTGTTCTGAAAGATGACTAAAAGCTAGGAATTTGCTGGCTCACACCCCCAGGAATTAAGTGACCCTGCCCACACTCAGAGCTATACCCAGCTTTCCTGTCAAAAAAAAAAAAAAAACAATCCGTTTAAATAATTTTGGAGGCTGGAGACTCAAAGGTAACTGAGCAAGTACGGTTCCAATGATAATGCTAAATAATGGATGATAACCTTCACATGTAGATTACTTTGAGTTAACTAACAGGTTAATTGAAAGTGGTATTCAATTTTTAACTTAACAGGGAGTTAGAATGGAGCTGGAAATGTAACACATACATATAGATGACTTACACTTGATTCTTCATATATTTAAATTGATTGATGATTTCTTTAATTAAAAATCTAAAAAAAAAATGTTTAGAGGACAGTTTGGTCTTCATTATTATTTTTTTAGACAGGCATTCCTATGTAACCTTGTGGGCTGGCCTTGAACTCACTAAGCTCTGCCTGCCTCTGCCTCCAGAGTACTGAGATGAAAAGCATGGCGCTGTACCCAGTGTAGTCTTCATCATCCTTAAAAATAATATAATTTATACTTTTAATATTTTATATTTAATAATATCACTTTACAATTTTAAATACTGTTAGGAATTTTACACCGATTTATTGGAGTAAATCATTCATGCAGCCAGTAATTCTCATTCACTCTTTAGGTCTAGATTTATGTATTCTATGCTTAGATGTTGAAAAGAAACCCTAGGGATGCTGTTAATAAATGCTACCAATTAATAGACTTAAAGCTTCAAGCTTTAGTAGTGAAAATACTTAATCTGCACCAAATAGACAATATGGATTGGAAGATGGGAGATAAATTTAGGAAGGGGCCTGGTCAACAGCCTCATACTGAAGGGAACCCCAGGGCCTCCTACCCATCCTTGAACCAAAAGTCTCCATGGACAATTGCAGGGCAAATCGTTCTAGGTTATGATAATCAGTAATAACTCTGTGTATCCAAGCTCCGGGCCTGATGTCTGAAGACAGGGCTATAATAACAACTAGATTCTGTTATCATCAGAGCCCATCTCAGACTTGTTATCTCAGCAGGAAGCCATCGTTTAGCAGAAAATGTTTGAAATGTGAATGGGTCCAATGCATCTATTTCCCAACAACATAACCTGCAGACGATCAATGTAAATCGCACTAAGTTTCCGTATCCAACAAATGTGCTAAGTTTCATTCTCTGAAGTGTTTGTGTGGCTATACAGGATGCTGAGGTTTGTCATTTCCAATATTATAAGTATCTATTACAGATACTGGTCTTGATGCTTAGTTTAAAAAGAAAGGAAACTCTTTTGAGAGTTCAGTGCACTGGGGATTTCTACCAATATTTCTCTTCTAAGGTAAAGCATTATATGTTACCTGGATATTGTCCGTTGCATTATTCTTAAAGTTCTGTCTTCCCTTTTGAAAAACTGCATGTGCTTCCCTGCCCCGACCCTAACCCCGTTGAGAGCAGATAATTGAAATTCAAATGCAGCATGGGATGTCTGGCTGTTAACTTTCTCCCATCTGTACCTATGTCAATGTCGTCTGCAAAGGAAAAGCTCGGAGCAAATGTGGTTTTTGCTAGATTTGTCTTCTTTCTGCTTGTCTGAGAGAGCGCTAGAGAGTGAGGTTGAATGAAGGGGTCTAAGCTCCCTGCTCCTGTGATTTGATGTCTTTGTTCTTGCCATATTCCTGACCTTGAAAAAATCAATGAGACTCAACTTTCCCTTAAAGCTTGGAGAGACCAGATTGTGGATGTGTTCAAAAGTTTGAACCTTGGGTATTCTAATTGAAAGCACCCTTCAAAATATTTAATTATTAAGCACATAGAAACCCTTAATTTGGTGGATTGTTTTTCCTTCCTCTTGGTTTTTTACAACAGGAAATATTAAATGTCAAGAAAGTTACCATGCTATTACCCAAATTACCTGTTAGTGATACCTGTTCAAACCCTGATGACATTGAAAATTGTTTCATTTCAGCCACATCGTTCTGTGTTCACTCATGACAACATTCAAGGTCAGGGGGAACCGTAAGTATTCTTCCTATCTTCTAAATCGAAGACTAACCTTGGCCCACAAGGTGGACAGCAGGTGGACAGACAGAGGATAGTGGGACTTTGTAAGTGAAAGGAGTCGAACAGTGACCATGAGATGTCCAGCAAAAGAGACATCGTTCTGCTTATCAATGAGGTCAGGCTAATGCTTGGATGAAAGCGGGAGGACTGGAGAGATGGCTCAGCGGTTAAGAGCACTGGCTGCTCTTCCAGGGGACCTAGGTTCAATTCTTGGCAATCACATGGGGGCTCACAAACACCTGTGACTCAAGTTTCAGGGGATCCAACAGCTTCTCTTAGCCCCCATGAGTACCAGGCACTCACAGGTGCAGATTATACATGCAAGCAAAACACCTGTACACATAAAATTAATAAATAACAGAGAAATATTCCAGCATTGTGATGACTCCTACAATTTATAAATCCATCTCTTCCTTACTTGCTGTATAACTGGTAACCACAACTTTAAAGATAGACAAAACCATGCCCTAACATTGTTTTTCCACCTATTTGAATACTTCAAAAGTAAACCTAAGCTCTGCCTTAGTAGTATAGTGTTGGTAGAGGTTTCTGTCCTGCTCAGTCCTGTAATAAATACACAGAAATCATATCATTTGCAATATTGGTTGGCCAATAGCTTAAGCATATTTCTGGGTAACTCTTATAGCCTAAAATAACCCCTCTTCCTTAATCTGTGCATCACCACTAGGTCGTGGCCTACTGGCAAAGTTTCACTGGGCTCCAGTGGAGGAGTCTGTCCCTGGTGATGGCTACATGGCTTCTCCCTAACTCCGCCATCTTTCTCCCAGCATTCAGCTTAGTTTCCCCGCCTAGCTCTATTCTGCCCTGTCTGTAGGCCCAAAGCAGCTTCTTTATTAACCAATGGTATTCATAGCATGCAGAGGGGAATCCTACATCACCTCCCCTTTTCTGTCTAAATAAAAAGGAAGGTTTTAACTTTAACATAGCAAGATTACATGCAACAAAACAGGTATCAAGCAAGGATTACAGTTACAATATTTATATCTGTTTTATCTTTTATCATAAATAAACAAAACTATAACTATCTGTTCTTCAACTCCATCAAAGACTCCAGAAGGATATAATATTACCTAAGCAAACAGGAAGTGCATTGGAGCAACTTCCAAAACTCTAGAATTGACAGAGACATCTTGCTGCCTAGACAGTCACTCAAAGTTCTTCTGTAATGTTGCGGGCACCATCTTCAGCCTACTGGCGCATAGTATCCAGCAGATTTTTCCATGAAGCAGGAAATTTCAAAGACAGTTTTGCCTATATTAGCAGTTTGTCAGAAACTTTCTTCTGTGTCCTGCAGAATGTCTGGCAGACTCTTTCATGAAGCAGGAACTCTGAAGGATCGTCTCACCTTCTTTAGGCACCTTCAGCAGTCATTTTTCTGTGGGTCCTGCATGTCCAGTTCATATAGCATAACATCAAACAGTCCAGGCAAGAGCAGTTTCTTGCCCAAATGGCTAACAAACTCCATGAGGAGCCTCTTCAGTGTCCATCCTTCTCTTGAAGTAGATTGATGCTGCCAGGAACAGATGTGTCTCATTGTTATGAAAATTCCTACATTATTAAAACATTTTAAATGCCATATTCTGTAGTCTTTTAAATATCTGAAGAATATCCATCTGAAATACATCTCTGTACATCTAGAAAACCTAACTAACATGACTACAAGCTTGACTATTATAGATGACTATCTATTAACCTGTATTTCCCAATTATACATTACATTTTTAAATGAACTGCACAATCACAATACCTTAATCAGGAACAGAAATATACATATAACAAGATTGACTTAAAATTTGTATCAAAAGACCAAGATCCATACCAATGCAAATTCTTCATATCTATATCAGTATAATTCCAAAATTATAACCCACGCTTCAGAATGTCTTTTGGAAACAGCACTTGCGGCTGTTCAGACACATGATGTCATTTCCACCACACCCAGACTGTGCCCTTTCAAAGGTTCCTTCCTGACACATATGTGAAATCAACCTGCAAGAATCACGCAAGAATCATGCATTGGCCTTTAAGAGCCCCATTTGCCTTTCTCTGCCCCAGAGAAATGGCTACTCAGAGGATATCCAGTTCCTACAGGCCCCTGCCTCAGCCTCTCCTTGTGCACCTAAGCCTTCTGCCCGAGCTCTGCTCACACGGTGAGAGACATGCTGACCAAAGGCTCTTTGTGGGCAGGCGCTGGTATGGAACGGGTGTTTTCTGCGCCATGAGTCCCTCCTTATTCTTCATGGTTAGAAACAGGCTCTTCAGAACACATCACTCTCTGAAAGTACCTCTCACAGTGTGGCCAGGAAGGTGTGCCTCTGAAGACATCATTATCCCAAACAGACTAGGTTAGAAGTAACAATCACTGAAACACCTCACCTAATTGGAAAACCTTAAGAATAACTTGTAATGATGTGTCTGTCGCTCTTTTACGTGTGCAAACGGTGATAGGATCACATCACAAAATAAAATACACTCCAGAGCTGTCTAGGGCGATGGCATTGCTGGTGTGCTCTGTTAAACGGCGTTTGAGGCCTAGGAACGAGTTGTGCTCCTGTACTCTGCTGTGTCATATGCAGCTGGGGTCATCGGGCTATTCCAATATTACAGAGTCCACAGGCAGGAAGAAGAATACATCTTCAAGCCTTGCTTTAGATGTCGTTCTTTATCAGGTTCATGTTTCATTGCTGCCTTGGTTGGACGGATTATGGAAAGTTAGCTAATCACATATATTTACAAAAATACTTTGGGAAGCGAAAGTAGAAACCTACCCCCACATTACTACAATTCAGTTGAGGGACAATAAAAGGTGCAGGCTATAGTTTGGAGTTTGGCCTGGCATTTTTAAGTGACAAATTTATTTTTGAGGCAATCCTGACCCCACCACCACCACCATATTATCAACATATTTCAGAACAGCATTTAAAAAAAAATTCTAATTGGGCTGCATTTCCTGTCATGCAACACTGATTTTAAAAACCAGCAGAGGTAGAGGGATTTCCAGGAAGGTTTGTTTTTATTTCCATAAAAAACATTTTTTTGAGCGTGATCTAATTAAATCGCTATGGTAAATAAATTCTGACAAGCATACTTGGCTTGCATTATATAAAAATGAGCTGGGAGTCCATGCCAATTTTAGTTTGTTAGCTCTGGGGACCCTCAGAGTCTTCAAGCAGCTGGAGTTTGTGGCCTTAACTAGGCCTGTCAGTGGTTGGAGATAGGCCTCAGTAAGGCTAGAGGCTGAGAAGCTCAGAGAGAATCCACTCTCCCAAAGGGACTACAGACTACATCCATCATCATAGCAGCCAGGGATGACCGTGTCCCTCAAGCTCGAGAATGGACAAGGGACCTTGCTGAAATCCCCTTTCCTTCTAAACATCCAAAATTCCGTCATTCTCTTCCCAACCACCTTAGACACTAACCAACACATGAACGACAAAACGGTTTTCCTCTTCTCCTAAGGCTGGCCCCAGGCAAACATCCTTGGGAGGTGGTCCCTGCCAGATGTGGCTTTCTTGCCACATCTAGGGTCTGCCTCTGTTTCTCTCTGTGACCAGAAGCTGAAACTTTTCCCAACAGAAGACCTCAGAGGACTGCAAAGGGCACAAAGAATAAAAATGGCAAAAATTGCCTACTAGAAGGGAACATTATTAACTAGGGAAGAAATCTCTAATGTGGGGACTTTAGGGTTGGGTACCAGGCTCAGGAAGGTGATGGTTTTTACAGAAAGGCAAAGCTCTTTCCTACAACTCCCTGCAGCAGCCAACTTTATCTGTATCCCATGATCAGGAGACACTCAGGAACAAAGAGGGAGCCAGTAAAGTTGGTACACATTTATAGCACAATGTTTGGATTCAAGCACAAGGATATTCAGCCAAAATATGATGTTTCTGACTTGATAAAGTAATTAGAAATAAAGCATTCTTGTTCCAAAGTAGAATTCAGTACCACCTACTTTTTAATGGTGGTCCAAAATAAATCCAAAGTGCCTCAGAATGTTGTTATTGTTTTCTTACATTTGCACAATTATGTTATAAAAAGCAATGAAAACAAATTTACCAGTCCTCTTAATCCTATATTTATACCAGTGACAGACGAGTGGTATCATGAAAATTTCCCACTAACTGCATACCAAATTCTACCCAGCCTTCTTAGCCTGTAAAATGTCAATCTTTACTTTCCCAAGTGCTGGTCCATTCTAATAGTCACAAAATTTAGTAGTCACAAAAGTCAACGTCAAATGGATTCAGTATTCAAACACATTACAAATCAATGTTACCATCTCTCTATCAGAGTTCAAACAAGGAAAACAAAATGGTGGTGTTATGTTTATAATTCTTTCTCTCATATGGCTATTTGAGGAGACTCTTTAGCTCAACCACAGTTTTTCCCAGGCACATTTTTTAAAGAGCGTGATCTGTTAGTTGCGCCAAGTCAGGGATGACTGCACATACAGCCTCACCTACAATTCAAAGTCATAGGCGAATTGCATGAAGTCTTCACATTTCACATCCTGATTCAGATTATAAAGCTAATCTTCTTTAAAGGATTTCCTGTGATAAGCATATAGTCTTCCATTTATAGTAGTCCCCACATTGTTTACAAAATGGTGGTGCAGGCCTTTAATCCTAGCTCTTGGGAGGCAGAGACAGGAAGATCTCTGTGAGTTCAAGGCCAGCCTGATCTACAGAGTGAGTTCCAAGACAGGCTCCAAAGCTACATAGAAAACCCTGTCTCAAAATACAAATGAAATAAATAAAATAAAAAATTTTTAAAAAATTAAAATGTGTGTCAGAAACATTTTTCACAACTCAGTTTAGAACCACTTGAGAATTCCTTCCCTGAGCCTTCCTTATTTGTTTAGGTTATGGCTAGCTAACTCTGTGACCCCTCTTAATGGGTTGTACAATACAAATACCATTTATACCAATATTAGTCTATATTGTTATGTAGCACCTGAGTGACAAACATTATATGTCTAGACAATTGAAATGCAGGTCTGGCCTACAAGTATCAAAATGCTTTTGCGAGACTTATGAATATTATAATCTTTTCTGAATATTTTTCATGGTGAGTTTTGAGGTATGGCTAAAGTGGCCTGAGTCCCATGAGACTCTGCATGTCTCTGTGGGCTTCACGTGCTTAGCGAAGACTGAACATGCCTAACACAGCATATTAGAATGTAGAAATAGACATGTTAGAGCTGAAATGACTGTTACACTAACTTCTCTAACTTGATGACAATATGAAATAAATTAAACATGCCCATCTGTCCTGTTTAAGGTTTCAGGCTCTGTATAACTATACTCCTAGGAATGAAGATGAGCTGGAGCTCAGAGAGAGTGATGTCGTGGATGTCATGGAGAAGTGTGATGACGGATGGTTCGTGGGTATGTGCTCATTCACTCTAGACACGTCTGACAGTTCCGTCATTCACTCTAGACACGTCTGGCAGTTCCGTCATTCACTCTAGACACATTTGACTGTCCCGTCATTCACTCTAGACACGTCTGACAGTTCCGTCATTCACTCTAGACACGTTTGACTGTCCCGTCATTCACTCTAGACACGTTTGACAGTCCCGTCATTCACTCTAGACACGTCTGACTGTCCCGTCATTCACTCTAGACACGTTTGACTGTCCCGTCATTCACTCTAGACACGTTTGACTGTCCCGTCATTCACTCTAGACACGTCTGACTGTTCTGTTGTTTGTTTAAATTTGCTCCCTTGTGTCAATCTCTCTTTCAATTCATGGTGTGCTATACATCCCAAAGCCACTGCATTTTAATAAAGCATTTACTGCTGTGGGGTTATGCGATTTTCTGCTAGTTTAATTTTCAACCCAACTAGGAAAATTCCTTTAAATAGCACCAACTAGCAATGGCTGTGACATCATAATGACAATTGCAAAAACGCCAGATGTTCCCATGTGGGAAATATTTTTGCTCTGTTTGATGGAAAATGTTAGCTGCCAACAGGGGAAATGTCATTTGATGGGGAGCAAGAGAAAAGGGAAGCTGACCCATTTGCTAGGACCCCTAAAAGTCTAGGGGTCCTCCTGAGCTTTAGTCAGTAGATGCGAGAACTGCCTTTGTCGCTGCTGCAAAGGCAAGCCCAGAGTTACCATCTTAGAGACTGGAAGCTCAGCCATGGAGTACATGCTTACATCAGCCACTGCTCCACTTTCCGGTCCCCAGCACAAAAAAAAAAAAAAAAAAAAAAGAGGTGGAGGAAGAGCAAGGAGATGAGGAGGAGACGACATGAGGTCTTCTAAGAAAATCCTGGTAGACAGAAGTATCCACCCAGACACAAAGGAAAGGGCTGACAAGGAAAGGTGCTGGGAGGGCTGGAGAGTCTGGAGAGTTAGGATGACCTGGGTTCCACTCTCAGCACCCTGTGGTGGCTATTAACTGTCCATAACTCCAGTTCCAGGGGCATCTGACACCCGTTCTGGCCTCAGTAAGCACTGTGTACATGCGAAGCACAGACAGGCATCCAGGCCAACCCACACACACATAAAATAAAAATGTGCGAATGGAATCTTTCTTTAGACTGGTCCAGCAGCGGTGAGGTAATGAAAGAACTGAGGTAACGTAGGCACATGCCTTCAATCCTATTATTTCCCTTAATCTCCATATACAAGAAGAGAATATATGATTTTCAGGGGTTGTAAACAAGCCAGTAAATTATAGAATGTTAATGAGAAATGAAATTTTAGAGGCCCTACCCGACCTTCTGTTCTAAAATACAAAAGAACTTATTGTATAGACTTTATAGAAATTATCTGATGAACTGTGATATCTGAGACAAAGGAGACAATAAGAATAGCCATGTGTGCACTCAAACTTAACTGCCCTTGTTAGAAACCGTTCTCAGTGGCTGAATTCCAGACCACATGCCCATGCAAGTAGCAGCCAATCTTCTACTTTGAAAAAAAAAGTAGTGATTTTTAAATTGCTCAGAAGTCTATATTTTGTTAAGTGTAACTGTGCTTTTTTTGTGAGTCAGGTAGCACTAAGCATGAGATTATAACACTTGTGACAATGGCAATGTCTGTGTGGTGGCCGTGTGGCACTGCAGAGGGAGCCTCCTGCTCCTGAAGCAGCCCATACGCTTGGGTGCATCCGGTACTCTCATCTTGTCCACGGCAAGCCTCACAGTTACCTCTTAGTCCTGGTTTGGCATTGTGGAGATCTGAGTCCTGCCACTCAGCTCTCCGCCCAGTTGCCTTCTCTCTAGACTGGGAGGCTGGGCTTCCTTATGTAGCTCCTTGTGATAGAAATTGATCCCTTATGCAAATGTAACAATGGATGACATCGGGCAAGACAATCAACCTGCCTGCTTTCTCTTTTTACTGTTATCAAGTGAGTTCTCTATGCTTCTTCCCAAACTTGCTTGCTCTCTCAGTGAACCCTTAGAGAAGGAAATTCCTCAAGCAGATCTAATACCTGACACTTCATTGCTGTTACACACCTTTTCATTTATTGCTTCTGTTTTCAGGAACTTCGAGAAGAACAAAATTCTTTGGTACTTTTCCCGGAAACTATGTCAAGAGGCTGTGAATCACCTTCTTCCTCATTTACTCCACATTTCAGTAACACATCCACACAACTCACCTGGAACATCCCAACAGGCCCGCCGCTGTCATGCCTTACGGTTTCCAGTGGGCCATTGCCATCTCCACCTGCCGCCACCAAATCACCAGCAGCAACTGCCGCTGTGAGCCTTAGGGAGGCTGGGCGCTTATAGGGAAATGTGGCAAACTTATACCCACATCAATGCGGTTTCCTGCTTGCTGCCCTGAACTTTAAAATCTCTGTGTATGGAATCAGAATGAAAGTCATCATACTTAAAAAGAGTGGAAGAGTTAAGGCAGAAAAAAAAGAGAGAAAGAAAGAGAGAAAGAAAGAAAGAAAGAAAGAAAGAAAGAAAGAAAGAAAGAAAGAAAGAAGAAAGGAAGAAAGAAAAGAGACTCTCTAGGAGGCTGGTTTGTCTCATCACGGCCCTATTTCCCCCTCTCTAGAAGGTGTACTGTCCTCAGGACTGTTTTCTGAAATGCTGTGGTTCGCATTTTCACCCTCAGCTTGGCAGTGTGTTTTCCTTTCACGAGTTTGCCTAGTGCCCTGGTTTACACTGTATAACAACTATATTTCAGCTATTGTTTGCCTGCACTTATTATATATTGTTTTATGCACAGTGATTTATAAAATCTAAAGCGAGTAGGAAAGTTAACTGGGACGGCTGTGATTTCTGTTGATTGCATTAAGTTTTCACTTAGGAGTCTTATCCTGCCCATTTTTTTTGTGTGTGTACTTATTAGAAGTGCAAACAGAGAGTGATTAAGAAGCCGTTGGTCACTACCATGACTATCATGAAGGTTTAGCCACACTGCGGGACAAATCGTGTTGTAAATTTGCATTGCTGTTTTATATTAAAATGTAATCATCAGCATCATGAACAATGAGCTCTTAGCGTTTTATTTATCTGTTAAAACTTAAAAAGCAGTGTTAGTAAGAGAGGCAAAGAGATGAAAGTAACACCCATAGGTGGGTTTCACTGCGTGTATACTTACACATAAGGACATACAAATCATATGCTATGTTGTACATTTTACGGAAATGTTAAAGAATCCCACATTATTTTATAGAGTACTTCAGGAGCATCCTGAATGTTAAGGCTGGCTTTATCAAGGACTATGATCAATACAATTATTTTTACTACAATAATTATTTTTCTTCTATGAAACCCAGAACCCTGACTCCATTTGCAGACAGGAATATATATGTTGAGCCTGAGTTTTCTGCTGTGTGTAAAATACTTCCTAGAAATAATAAATGAGGCAATTTTAGAAATAATGGTTAAATCATTCAGGTTGTATTTCCTGCCCCCAAACAGTTCTACAAAATGATACCAAACCTGAAAGATTTAATGGATTCACAGTGCCTGTGTTCCACATATCCTGAGACTTAGCTTTGTATTTTGAATGAATTTGCATAAGACCTGTTCGTTTTTGAATCTTTAGTACCTTATAGACAAAACTTTTTATGGCTTTCCTCCGTGGGCAATGCTTGATCTCACACAACACGTAGACGCTAGCATTTTGTATATATGTTTGTTCTTTTCTTTTGTACAGACTATTTACTTGTTCAGAAAATGGGGATTTCCCGATTTGGTCTTTATCCTGCACTTAAACTGAGTTTAAACTCTTTCGGCAGGTCTCCCTATAGGCTATCTTCACAGATCACAGGCTAGTATGACTCTGGAAGATAACATCTACACAAAATTCTATGAATTGGAAAGATCTTTGTATCCAACCTGAAATGCACATAGATACTGGCTACAGAGGAACATCACTAAGCGGGTAGGGATAAAAACACCTTTGAGAAGCTCACTTTACTTTCCAGTTCACGACCAGCTTTCTATTAGGAAAACTTGGGATTGGCCATATGCAGCTTTGCTGATGAATGACTACTTTTTCACACCATTTATGAAAACAAACCTTCAACTCTGCTGCCTGATCTATTTAAGAAAATTTGCTGTTTCTACTCTCTGTATCTGATTTTAAAAGGGAAAAAATATTCATACCTGGCTTTCAGGTCATTGACTTTGAATTCTTACAAAGCAAGGGTCATTGTGTTTTTTCTTGAGTAGATACCTAATAAATTTTTGCTTGAAAGTACTTCTACTTTTCTTTGGCATTTATATAAACTCTGTTTATTGTTCCATGGTATTAGTTAAGAAATAATTGGAAACATTTGGCCTATGGTCCCTTGACACATGAATGGAGAAATACATGTTTGCATCAACTCAGAGGAGAATTTTAAAAATGTGCCAGTAAAGCCCCCTTGCTAAACCCTCTTTACTTAAATATTGCTCATCAGCCAAAGTGACATATCTCAAAAGATTCCTGCCTCAAACCTGGCTATTATCCAAGAAGTTAGTTACAAATATTGCAAGTTATGAACAACTGTCTTGGAACTTTCAAATGCTTCTCCTGAAGAACTTTACCATCACTGATCTCTGAGTGAATTTCAAAACTGCTGCAGAGGGATCATCCTTTCTGTCACACAAATAACAAAGAGTTACCACTGGGACTTGGGTTCTTTCTAATATCTCAGTCCCTTCTTCATCCACACATTTCAACCCACATCCATATCTGTCCAATAGTCAGAAACATGGTCCTCTCCCAGAGGAGTCCATTTAGTTAAAGAATTATTTCAGCCTCCTCTCCAGATTGTAGCTCTTTAAGGCTTGTTTGGGTATCAACTACATTTTCAAATCATTTACTCCTCACTAATAATGAGGGTCAGAGCACAAGAAGAGATTGGCCTTTGAAGTAAAATGTCCCACAGTAGGTATTTGCTCATGGAACAAATTCATTATTTGCTTATTCAGTCTGCTTTCTGATATTGGATGTCCTCCCAGCTATGAATGGTTTGTACAGAGAACAGTGGCCATCAATTTGATGATAGGATCTCTAACTTTGAACCTTAATTAAATGAAACGTTATTCTCCCACCAAATTCCTTTATTTCCATTTTGTATTAGAAGAAAACAATACACCGTTTTTATGTTCATATTCTTACTTTCGTCAGTGAAAACTGGCAGACGCGTTTGTCTCCTCTTGGCGTGTAAATGCGTGTGTGGCGTGTAAATGCGCGTGTGGCACTCTCAGCTTCCTGTCTGCTCCCGCTACTGAAATGCTTACTCTCTGTCTCTTCTCAGAAATTAGCTTGTGGAAATTTGTGACCGGTGCCCGTTGTCAGCACAGACCTGGGAAGTGACCAGAGAGAAGGGAAAGCTAAGTGGCCGCTACACAGCAAGCTGTTCTTTGCGGTGATCTGTGTCCTTATCAACTCAGTGAAACTGGGATGAGGTCTATGTTGTGCCCACTCTACAGATGAGGAAGTGAGAGCTGCAAGAGGCTGAGTGGCCCCTTTGTTATGTGTGCAGTGGGGTAGCACGGGGTAGAAGTCGGATTCAGGGCCTGATGGAGCTCTCTCCCAAGCCTGCATGCTGCCTTCTATATTGCCCAGACTTGGTGATAGCGCATCATTGATCAAATGATGAAGTCACAATTAACTAGCTCCACCCATCCACTCTTCCTCTTTCACCGTTCACAGACACGTTGCCATGGCAACCTCCTCCTAACAGCATCTTACTATGCACATGTGATGAGAAAGGGTACTAAAGTATCTCCTGAGAAAAGCTCTCTCTGGCTTCTAAAACTACACAGTAACTGTGAGTTCTGATTCCCTGAGGCTCTGGGAGCCATGGCCTGTAAGCCAGCTCAGCAACCAATGGAGCTTCAGGGAAGTGTTTGGTATTCAAGCCACTTGGAGACCAGCAAACCCAACATGCTCTAGGAACACAGAGTACTCACTGGACAGCTTTTAAATACACACAGCCTCGGGATACACTAGCCATTCTCTGCAGGGTGACACTCTCTGTGGCTCAGAGCCTTAGCTCACTGCTAAATTTGGCCCCCTGGGAGCTCAGGAAAGTTCCATCTGAGCTCATACACATACATATATCTTGACCCATAAAACTTGGAGCACAGGACAGAAATCAGTCCAGCAAATCTTCACCTGTTCCTTGGGGGTTTCTTGTTTCATCCTTCCCCCTAAAATATGGTGGGTGACTCAGTCATCCTTGTGTCTTCTAAAAATAAATGCCATTTCAGCCAAACTCTTGTTGCTGCTAACACCCTTAGACAGGTGCCAAGTCTTGCACTATATTGCAAGAGCTTGAGAATGACTTCCTGAAGCATTTTTAATTTTTTAAATTTAACAATCATTAGACATTTATCGTACAAAAAAAGAGAAAATAGAAATGTGCACAAGGAGGAAACATTACAAATGACAAGAGTGAATATCATGCTTTGAAATATATCACTCCAGAGTATTTGTGTGTGTGTGTGTGTGTGTGTGTGAGAGAGAGAGAGAGAGAGAGAGAGAGAGAGAGAGAGAGAGAACATGCACATCCAGTGTGCTCACATGCATGTGCAGACAAGTTGGGGTCAAACTGAACACACACTTTTATATTCTTCAACTATCCTTGAGTGGGACTCTAGAGTCAATTGATTAAGTGAATTGGACATTAACAAAGCCTGTAAAGAAAAGAAAAAATTGACTTTGGTCGTCAGAATTCCTAAAATGGCAATCAACACAAATTTCCAAAGTCAAGAATTACTCGATTATAACTAGGTATAAAAACCAATGAAATCTGAAGACTTTATCAAGGAAGGGAAGGAAAGGTGAGGAAAAAGAAAATACTATTTATCATGCCCTATATACATTAGGCATCTTTCCAGCTAAGTGGTGGCTAAAGGAAAACATGAAGTTGATAAATGTGGACACCACAGAGCAGTTTGGTGTAACAGCCAAACTCCTGGGAGCTACAAAGGGCACAGGTTCTGAATCAATACTGCCAGAACAGATAACAACTTATTTGGGGGGAGAAAACATAAGAAAAGTTAGAAGTAAAATATGTTTATGTGTTTCCATGGTTCATCTCACTTGGAAGGTTTTGTCCCTTCATTGGGACATTTGGCAAGGTAGGGAGACATTTGTAATGATCAAAATGTAATGCTCTTGTCATCTAGTGTGTGTAGAGATCAAGGATGCTGACACTGTCCCACAATGCACGGAAAGGCCTCTACGACAAAGGATGGTTTAGCTAAACTAGCTCTACTGCTGAAGATCAGAAATCCGCCCTAGAGTAATCCGACATTTAAGGGAGATTTGTATTATAAACCATACTGGGCAAGACTATTTCAATCCTGAATTAGTGAATGGACAGCTGGAACCATAATGTATCTTCTGCCCAGTGACTGACAGACTCAGCTCCCCTGGCAGAAAAGAGCCAGCTTCCTGTCTTCTGGATGTGAGGATGAAATGTAGTCAGGAAAGGGAAGGTAACTAAAAAGACATGAAAAATGGGAACTGGATGATGTCTGCAGGTAAACATTCCTCTCTGCAAAGTGTCTTAGAAGAGACAAGAGAGTTCAAGATCAAAGCACCAGCAGATTTGACTCTGAGAGGATGCCCTTCCTCATAGATGGCCATCTCCTTTCTGTGTCCTCTCTTGGAGGAGAAAGGGAGTTCTCACTTCCCCTTTTATTGGGCACCACTGCTATTCCTAATACCTCTACTCCAATTACCCACCCAACTCCAAAAGGCCCCATTGCCATATAACATTATAGTGGGGATTAACACTTGATGGAGGGCATGGGCATTCCATTTACTGCACCAAGCTTACTTCACACACTCTTTTTCCATAATGGCAATGCGGGTTCTAAATATATTGGCGTATATGTGTGCACCATTTCATTTTGAATTACACATGCTTTATTGATGCTAAGTCATCAGGAGGAGAATTGTCTTTAGTATTACAGAAAAAAAATGTTACGTCTTACTATGCCTACACTACTGAGTCTCAGCACTTAGCAGTAATGCCAGTGACATTGCAACAGGAACTGTCAAGGCAGAGAGCCCTGAATGCCAAGTTTTAGTGGAATTTTGCTCTTTTTTTCTTAAACAAGAAAGCCCACCACTAACTGCTCTTATACAAACTTACCTGTAGTTAGAAACTTATAGCATAAGCTTCCCCTAGAATTATTGGCATTTTCTCTTATTCTGTTAGCAAATGAGTGGGAACTGGCAAGATTATCTTTGCCCAAGTCTTTAGGAACACACCAGTACTATTTGGTCAAATTTGTAATTAGGTCCCTAAAATATTTTTTTCACTGTTTCTACCATACTTTCCTCTTTCTGCTTACTGATGGCTTAAGTCTCACAGTGCTTAGGAACTCTGGATCACTGCTATGCAGAACTCCTGACCACCCAACACAAATACACACATCCTTAAGCCTTTGGTCAGCTGTCAAATGATAGGGCAGAAGGCTTAACAGATATCTGCTCATGCACTCATGGGTATGGTATTTCCTTCCCTGTCAAAGATAAATTGCTAGACAGCTGTATTGACAACCCCGGCATAATTCCCAAGCCAGATGATACATAGATGAGATGGTCCGTTTTCTAAATGGAATCATGCCTAATCTTCCTACATCAGGAGCTGTAGTTCTTCCCCGTAGGGACCCATCTTAAAGCAACAACAAGGGATCATCGAATCAGCTTCAAATACGAAAATGACAAAGCCTTTTTCATGGCTGTGTGAAGACTCACGATGTTATATAATTTGAAGATTGACCCGGAATCCAGCATTTGAAAAACTCTATTTGAAGTTCAAAGAATTTTGAAAAGAGAGAGACTATGAGTTTCGAACTACCAATATAACCTCCCTGAACCCCATGAAAAGAGTAATTTTCAAACTTGACTCAGGCTTAATTTTCTGTTTACCTGGCAAGAGTGTCTGCTGGCTTGTATAATGGGTGGAATAAAGATAACCTCACATAATGTCCATCTGAGAGTAGATGAGATAAAATACACAAACAGCTCACCACATAGTTGGCACTGGAAGGCCAGGCCCCTCTCGTTTCCTTTTGAAGTCACCACGTTGGCTGTTAGATCCTCTTGGCTCACTGACCAGCTTAATCAGGGTGGCAGATTGAAAAGGGGATTTGAATGTGAGCTTCAAGATGTATCAAGCTAAAGAGAGATTTTAAAACAAGATATTGTAGGGAAAAGATACTGCATTTTTTTATAGTAAACCAATCAGTTCATATGAAAGAAGGAACATTAAAGCAGAATTCAGACAGAGAGAGAAAAATTAGAGGCAATTTGAATATTGTTCTATTGACCGTGTCCTGTTTTGATGGCTGTTCCACAAAGATCTGGTCCATAGGAGGCTGCGGAAGGTTAAGAGGTGATGGAGGCCAGTAACCTATCTTACGGAGCCCTGTATCCTGCCTCAGATGAGCTGTGGCATTGAGACAGTTGTTAGCATGACCATAAGCTAGCATCCTCAGCTTAAGTGAAGAAAACTAAATTGTCAAGATCTCTCCACTTCTAAACTGTCGGTGAACACTGTGTTAGAAATATTTCATGGAAAACAAATACCAGCAGATTAAAAGAAATGTATAACTCTAAGGACAGAAGCCCTGAATTCGTGCCCAAAAGTGGATGTGGTGGCACACGTCTACAGTCCCAACCCCCATGAGGTAGGGAAGGGGATAGTTAGCTCGAAGCAAGCTTGGGCTACACTATAAGTCCTGTCTCAAAGGAAAAAAATTAAGGGAGGAACGGAGGGAGGAAGGAAGGGAGGAGTAAACAGATGCCAGACTGCAAGCTCAGATGCTTGTATAGGTCTGGACTGATCCACTACAAGCAACACATGCAGAAGAAACAAAAGCATTTTTTTATAAGGCTAAAGAAGCACAAAACTGCTAAGTATCTGAAGAGCTATCCAGTCTCAGGAACAAAGGAAAAATAAATTCATTCTTCACCTAACAAATTGGCAGATAGGCAAAAATTTGGTTTTGTACTACATTTACAGGAATGAAGATTGATAAAATACAGGGAACAAAAATGTTTCAATTAATAAGAAAAGCTTTAAAATATTAAATATCTATAGTCCTATATATTTATTGAAAGGGAGTTATTATATCTTCACATTTTAATTATAAGTGTATATATTTTCATGTTTTTCTGCTATTACATACTTATTTTAAAAGCTTAACAACCAAAAAAAGAAACTGACTATGATAGATATTTTGATATTATTCCTGTAATAAAATGGCAGTGGAATACTATGTTAACATTTTAAAAGGAACCATAGTTAAGGTGATGATATGTAAAGATATTTTCAGTGCACTGTTCAGGCAAAAAGCTGCAAATACAATATCCTAGTCTTATAAGGAAGAATGCATGTTTACCCATGTGCATATGCACACAGGACATGAAGGTGTGTGTATGTTGTGTGCATATGCATTCTCCTAGATTGTATTACCCATGCAATTTCACAGAAAGGTACGGAAAGGTACGCCGAGTAAGATTTGGGCCCTGGTTGGCTCCAGGGCTTAAAGGAAGTGGTGATTGTCAGGCTTAAGGTAGACAAATGCAGGAGTAATGGGAAAGAAACACATTCCATCTTGCTTTTAATACAAAATGATAGCAATCCACACCCAAGTTTTCACTTCTGAGAGTATAAAGACCTGGGACTGGAGACATGGTTCAGTGGTGAAGAGCACTGGCTGCTCTTCCAGAGGATCCAGATCCAATTCCCAGCATCCACGCAGCAGCTCACAACTGTCTGTAACTCCAGTTCCAGAACCCTGCCTCACTTTTGGCCTCCATGAACATTGCATGCACATGGCACACTGCGAGCAAGGAAAACATTCATATACATAAAATAAAAATAAATATATCCTTAAAAATTACAAGGACCTAAATGGAAAAAATTGATATTCTAAAATTTTCATTATCCCATGCAGTCAATGGTATGAAATACATACCATTAAGAAATACAGTGTGTGGTAGTTTGAATGTAACTGGCCCCCTTAATCTCATAGGGAGTTGCATATTAGGAGATGTGGCTTCGTTGGAGTAGGTGTGGCCTTGTTGGAGGAAGTGTGTCACTGTGGGGGCGGGTTCTGAGGTTTCCTGTGCTCAGGATACCACCCAGTGTGCCAGTCAACTTCCTGTTGCCTGCAAAATGCAGCATTCTCAGTTCCAACACCACATCTGCATGCACGCTGCCATGCTCTCTGCCATGATGAGAATGGACTAAAACTCTGAAACTGTTAAGTGAGCTGCCATCAATTAGATGTTTTCCTTATAAGAGTTGTGGTGGTCGTGGTGACTCTTCACAGCAAAACAAACACTAAGACACAATGGGTATGTTTCTACCAAGCATTCTATAGAATACCAGAAGTGTGTGCATCTGCACACATGACCTCACACTGCCATCCACAACCTGCACACTGCCTCTTATTTAGCATAAGGCGTTGTTTTCTACACCCATAGTGGCTGAGTTGAACTTGGATGTTAGCTTATTGTTTGACAGAAATAACCTAGATGGCTTTTATCAGACATGCCACAACTCTGGAATAGTTGGAGAAATCATGGCTTGATTAACAATGCTCAGATATAGTGGACTTCATTCGTCACTCTTTTCAGATATACAAAGGAAATCTTAGCTTCCTTGTTTTTGTTAACCAATCTAATTATTGGGTTTCCACTGAGATACAAGTCACAGGCCAGATCTCTTTAAAGTATCCAGGTCCACACATCTGTGCAATCATTGACATTATCTAATTCCAGGACACTTTTATCACCTCCCAAAAGAAATGCACAAACCCATTAGGAGCTGCCCCCACTTCCGTTTCACAGAGCCGTGATAAACACTAATCTACTTTGTCTCCACAGATTTCCTGCTCTAGATACTTATAAAAATGCAAACATAACCGTGTGACCCACTGAATTCCCACTCAGAACTCCCGTTCAGCATGGCAGCAGTAAAATTGGAGCTGAAATTTAGCAATCATAGTTCCTCATATCTTTCCAGTTTAAGACAACTTGGTTTCGGTAAACACTCACTCTCTTCCTCCTCAAGTTCATCTTGGCAAAAGGGACACCTAGATGGCGGCGTTATGCTAGAAGGATGAGATGGCATCTCTTCCAGCCTCTGCAGGAGTGGGTTGACCACCTTGGTCTTTGGGTCAGTGGCCCTGATACAACTGATCCTGGCTGGACTCTTGGGTAATGATGGTGTCTCGTGTCTGAGCCCTATACAGCCTCCATCACCAAGATTGTGGCTCTCTGCTCTAGTCACAGACTTGTCATCCATGATCTCTCTGCACCTGTATCTACTCTGAGAATGAGATTGGATCATGGTTTGGTTTGGTTTTGCCACTATATTCTCTCCACTTGTTCTGGTATCTGGCATCCAGTATGCATCCAGTAATGTCTTGAGAATGAGGAAATAAATCCTTCAAAATGCAGCTCAAATATTATCTCCTCTATGAACCATTTCCGCCCCGTCCCTTCACACTCCCATCAGAAGATAATTTTGTTACTCACTGGAGTATCTGTTGGCTTGTATTCTGTAAATGTTTCTTTCCCATAAGTTGAGTTCCACCTCTCTCCCAATGCTCAAGGCTTCCCTCAGACCCTCCCCACATAAGTGACACACTCAATAAATTTGGGGGTATGTATATGCATGGTAATGCGTGTGTGCGTGTGGGGTGGAGGAGTGTGTATTCACGTTTGTGAATTCTAGAGGTGGACATCGCCTGTCTTTCTCTGGCACTTTCTGCTTTATTTTTTGAGATGGATTCTCTCAGTAAGCAGGGAACTCAGAAGTTTAGCTAGACTGGCAAGTGAGCAAGACCCAGAGATCCTGCCATGTCCTCCTCCATTCCTTTATGGCACTGGGATTCCCAGTGCGCACCCCATGCCCAGTTTTTAGATGAATTCTTAGACTTGAACTTGTGTCCTTGTGCTTATACAGGGAGCACTCTTACCAACCGAGCCCTCTGCCCACCACACCCCCAAGTAACTTTTCAAAGTGTTTTACTTATTTTTGTTGTGTGTGGAAGTCAGAGGACACACTGGGGAAGTCTTTCTCTGAAGGGCCCACAGGGCTACCCCTCCTCCCAGGGTTCATCTTGAGGACAGTTTCTGGCCAAACATCTTGTTGCAGTTTCCGGTCTAAACATCCTGTTTGTTCCTGTGCTCCCTCTGCCACCACTGGTGGTTAGCTTAGGGGTTTTGTTTACTCCATCTTGTGCCTGGTAATTTCCCACCTGCCTGGGGGGATTTTCTTTGTGCAGCAGCTAGGTATATAAGGTTTTTTCTGAGCTTGAATAAACGGCATTCGGCATTCTCACCTCATGAATGACCCATGTCTCTTGGGTGTTCCTTTAATCTCCAGGCCCTCGCCAGGCTCGCGAATGGTACAGTAGCGTGAACTGTACCATAGAGCATAATGCAGGTGTTACAATTCTCTACTTTCACTTCAACATGAAGTTTAGGGATCAAACTCAAGTTTCATGGCTTGCCTGTGAAGTACTTCGCCTACTGAGCCATTGCTGGACCTCTGGACCTCTGAGTGTTTTATATAATTGAACGTTTGCTATATTAAAATAATACTATGTGCATTCTATAAAAAATAATCATACAGCAAAAGTATATAAGATGAAAACTAAGTCTGTGGCTGGCCCCAGTTTTAGCTTCCTGTATGTGCCTATTTACAATACTCCCGGAATTCTCTCCCAGAACATTTGTGAAGTCAATTGTCGCCGGTGAGAGGGCAAGCCGATGCCTTGTCAACCATGACTCTGCCTTTCACCGTGAAGGCAATGACAGATACCCTGCTTCTTCAGCTTCTCTTGGCATGGGTGTGTCAAATCTGACCTGTAGGAACTCATATGTGACAGGTTGGTCCCAATAGCCACCATTTACGTAGAGATAACTTCCAACATACTTCCGCACCCAGAATAAATAACCAATCCATGTATCTTCCACTTTGCTTGAGGAAACCTGATGTGGCACAGTTCTAAAGTGGGAGGCTCATAGTTTTGTGCCATAGGTTGTGTTTGAAAAATTATTGGGTTGACAAGACAGCACAGTGAGGAAAGGTGCTTGCCACCAAAGCGGATAACCTGAACTAACTCTCCAGAACCCATGTAGGACAAAACCAATTCCCGTGCATTGTCTCTGGCCAAATACAAACATAATTAAGGGTTTTTTCATGACTAAAATTCTTCGTGTTCACAGTTCCATGTGCCTCCTTCAAAGTTACTCAAAGGTTCGACACACAAAACACTTGTGAAGGTCTGCAGGAAAAGAGGAAAGATGATCAAAGTACTCTATGAAAATGTCTTAACAGGACAGGGAGTCTCTCTGGAGATGGAGGTTCTGTTGATGAAAAGTGAAGAACAAGGGGGCCAGGTGATGAGCATCTGTATCCCCAGGACCCTAAAGACAGAGGCATGAGAAGTGAAGACAGGGAATTCTAAGAACTCATTGGCCGGCCTAACCTAGAGAGCAAGTTTTCTGTTCTGTATTTGTCTCAAGGCAAAGAGGCAGAGAGCAATAGAGAAAGACACAAGACACCCTGCTCTGATCTCCACACACACACACACACACATGTGCAAGCACCTGCATACTCACATGTATACACTGTAGAACACACACACACACACATACACACACCAACAAAGGCAAGAGAATTTTGAGCTTGGGGCCATCCTGGGCTATACAGCAAGACCCTGCCTCACAACAAAACAACACGGGAGAGAAAGCATCTGTTTGGGGTACTGGTTGTATTCTCATAGAAGCAACTGACAGCACCACTTATGAGCAATGGTTCTGAATCAAGATGTCTGGATCTAGAACACTGTTTATTCTGCCTTTATTTTGTTGAAATTCAAGATACTAATAGTACCTACATGTTAGGACTACATGAGTATATTGATGTTCATGTAACTGATATTCATCTAAACAGAATGTCTGACATCCAGTTGATAGTCCCTGTTCCTCACCCACCTCAGCATCCCCAGGCTTTTCTAGGTTTGTACTGCTCTCCCTGAATGAAGACCAGATGCTCAGCCCATTCCCACTGGACCTCATTCTCAATAAGCATCATTACAGGGCTCTTGCTCCTTTCTCAGGCAACTATTTATACTGTTATTATGAAATGAAGAACCCAAACACTCACTGTCCTAGTTTGTTTTGTGAATCTATAACAGAATACTTAAGATATGAGTGGATTTGTAAAGAACAGAGCTTTGCTTTCTATGGTTCTAGAGACTGGGAAGCCAAGATCAAGGGCTATATCTGGTGAGGTCATTCTCTCTGTGTCATCTCTTGGTAGGAGAGAGGATGAAAGAGAAGGAAGATAGAAGGAGAGAGAGGAGGAGCATATGGGATTGAAGTCGTCCTTTTATTGGGAGCCTGTTACTGGTATAACTAATGCACTACCACACTGGTAATATTAATCCATTCACAAGAGCAAATTCTCCATAAGCTAATCATCTCTGAAGTCCCCCCAACACTTGCAACACTTTCAGTAGGGCCTGAGTTCCAACGTGCACTCTGGGAAACATATTCAAACCACACCATCCCCGCATGCAAAGGCCTTAAGCAGAAAGACATTATCAACACATTCAAAGCATACCATCTGCTCATACAACAGCCTTAAGCAGAAAGACACCATCCTCCTCTTCTCTTCGCAATACCATCATGACCTAAGGCAACAAAGGAGTGGAAAAGCCGGGCATGGTAGCACCAGCCTTTAAGCGTAGCACTTCAGAGGAAAAAGCAGATCTTTATGAGTTCAAGGCCAGCCTGGTCTACATAGTGAGTTCTAGGGCAGCCAAGGTTACATAAGTGAGACCCAGTCTAAAAAAGGAAAAATGGAATAAGTCCTCTAAACAAAAAGACAAGAATGTTAAATGAGGGCTATACTTACCCTTGGGTTGCCTACATCAGACTGTGACATTCCAACCTCTGCCCCAAAGATCAAGAGACCCTTATTTTGAAATTGGATACAAATCAACACTGAGTTTTGGCTCCTGTGCAGCCAAAGTTTTCTTGAAATGAAAAAAGGGGGAGGGGCTGTACTCCTTTATTGTCTGGTCAAGTTATACAAGCGTGGTTGATTTGTGAAAATAAATTTGTCACTGAGGGCATGAGGCAAGCACCTTTTTGAATTCTGTCAAGCAATCTGTGAGCCCACGATGCCAGCCAACACTCTCAAAGGCCTCATTGTGGGCCTTTGTGCTCCAGGCCGCTCATTGTTGGCCTCCATCCACCCCTCCCTGCAAGCACAGGACCATATTTGCCATTCAGCTGCCAGGAGCTCGTAGGAGCCTATAAACAGAGAAGAGTCTTTCTTAGCAACCACTTTTGAAAGAACACAGCTACTGATCCCCCAAGAGAAAAGCCCCAAGATGGGGAAAGAAAGGGGAAAAAAACCAACCGGAAATTACTTGGGAAAATCAAAATAACAATCCAGTGTGCAAGCTTCTAATGCTGTTGGCTGCCTTTGTCTTGAGGGGTTAAAAAAAAGTAAATAAGACCCCCTTAAAATTCAGAGGCCATCTGAGAACAGATTAAGAGGTGACTAAGAAGTGACCTCACCACCATTTGCAGACGTCTGGTCACGCGGATATCTGCAAGATAACCAAGAATAATCCAGTTATGTTATTCGACTTTATCTCCTTGGAGAATGCGCCAGGCTTCGTCTTGCTATTTTTAGTCTTGAGCGTCAAACAAATGGGAAGCGTCATCGTTAAGAGAGCTTCTGAAGATCATTTGCTCACAGCAGCAGGTAAAGCCCTGAGGAGTGGAAATCACACTCACCCAAAGAACCGCTGAAGCCCAGAGCACATGGGTGGGCAGGAGAGAGCAGGGGAGATGCAGCCGCAGGCAAGGTTTTGATGGATGTGGCATTTCAGGTGGAGCATTGCAGGGAAAGCATCATTTATAAAGAGCCCATGGGCCTGGCCTTAGCAGAGAACACTGCAGAGGTTCTGGGGGAGTGCTACGGCCAGGGCCAGTTAATCTGTGCGAAGTTGAAATGTTTCTGCACTTAAGTCAGCTCCCTCTTGTCAGCCTGAGAACTGAGAATGCAAGGCTAGTTGAGAAAACAGGGCAGCTCGGCATGGAAACCTCGAGGATCTTGGTAACAACACTTACTACAGGGGAGTCTTTAAGAAGCAAAGCTAAGTTTGGTGCAATTCGGGGAGACCAGATAGGATGAAAGCTAACACAGCAGAGAACTGTGGTATGCTAAATGTTCATGCCTGAATGGAAATAACCTTTTATGGGCCATCATCTTTCTCCTTCAAATTGCCTGTCCGCAGGCACTGAGGCTGCTGAAATTCAGAGTGAGGATATCGGGAAGGATTTTTCATCCTCTTTCTCTACTATGTTCATGAAGGCATGAAAGAATATGTTCAGTTCTGAACTCTCATGGATGTTTAAAGACATGAAAGAATTGTGACAGAAAGATTCCTTATGTAGTGCCCCAATTCCCATCTCTAGGATCTCCATGGTTGCCCTTTGGTAAGTTACTATCTGCAAGGAAGTAAGTAAATCCCACGGAAACTGAAGTCGGGAAACAGCAGAGTCCGGCCTCTGCCCTTAGACAAACCTCCTCTTCTCCAGCCTCCATCCCACAAGAGATGAGAATTAAGTAAGAATGCACAGACAGCACCAACACGCCAGCCACCACGGGGCACTCGAACAGTGCTGGCGCTGACCCACAAAACGCCACTGCAATAGCATGTAGAGGCATTAGCTAGTCAACTTATAAAAATAAAAAGCGTTGTTTCGGCTCATGGTTTCATGTATTCTAGCCCAAGATAACTTGGCCCTGTTTCTTTGGGTCCCTTGATAAGGCAGCATAACATGGCAGAAGTGTGGGGCAGAACAAAAGCATTTACCTAACCAGATGGCCAAGATGTAAGAGAGAAAATGAAGAAGATGGCCTCTCATTCCTTGAAGAGGATACTCCTGATGACCAGACTCTTTCCTCCTGGGCCCAACCTCTTTTTGTAATGTAACATTTTGTATTAATTTTGAGACTTTCATATAACATAGTTTGATTTTATTTATCTGCTACCCCTTTCAGATAACCCTCACCACCCCATCAACTCCCCAAACTCTACTACTTTTCAACAACCCATGGAGTCTAATTTGTGCTGCCCAGACTGTCCTGAGTGTGAGACCAACCACTGCAGCACAATCGGTACAACAGAAGCCCCACCTGATTCTTTCTCTTCCAGAAGCTAGCAACTGTCTTTTTTATCCTCATCTGTAGATGAGGATTTATCTTACACAAGGTTCTTACTGCTGGGATGGAACACTATGACCACAAGCAACCTGGGGAGTGTGATTTATTTAGATTACATATCCTGAGTCACACACAGTCCACTGAGGGAAGCCAAGGCAGGAACTCAAACTGAACAGGATCCTGGAGGCACTGATGCAGAGACCCTAGAGAAATCATGCTTACTGGTTTTACTCAGCCTGGTTTCTTATAGAACCCAGAACCACCAGCCAAAGGGGTACCACATCAGTCACCGGTTAAGAAAATGGCCTTCAGGCTTGCTTGCCTACAGCTGGATCTTCAGGAGGCATTTTCTCAGTTAGGGCTCCCTCCTCTCAGATGATTATAGCTTGTGTCAAGTTAACATTAACCTAGCCAGGGCAATTTATCCCTTGTCAACTTGAAATGCAAACACATCTCTGTTCAGCCATAACCTTTCCTTTCTTGCTCATGACCAAGATCACACATTAGTATAAAGATCACAATATGAACTATTCCTACAGTCTTTAAAAATTCAAGCACTTGAAAGTTCAAAGTTTCTCAGCTTTGGACTCCTATAAAATCAACAGTGAAATACTTTGTTCCCAGAGGAAAAATCCAGTGTATAGTCACGATTAAAAAAATATTCCACAGTGTAAATAAATCAGTAACAAATGTTGGATTACTTACGATCTATGGACTCCAACAGCCTGGGTCACTTTCCAGCTCAACCCCCAGCAACACACACTGATTGTCTTCTAGGCTCTGGCTGGTTTCCCTCTGCTGCTGTTCTTAGTGGTCCTCCCACAGTACTGGCATCTCCAAAACGTTGGGGTCTTCTACTGTAACTGGGCTGCACCTTCACCAGTGGCCTCTCCTGGGCTCTCTTTGAGGCTTTTCTCACAGTGATAAACCTCAGATGATTTCCTCCTCTATCAGTCACTGATGAAGAAAATGCCCTACAGGCTTGCCTACAGCTGGGTCTTATGAAGGCATCTTCTCAGCTGAGGTTTCCTCCTCTCAGATGATTAAAGCTGTGCCAAGTTGACATAAAACAGCACAAGGTTCATGAGCCTTTTCCAACTGCATGCTAGAATGCTGACTGGCTTGATCTTATGCAGGTCTTGTATAGGCAACCACACATATGAGTTCATGAGTGCAGAGGTCCCATCATGTTCAGAAGATATGGACCACATGGTTATTCTCTACAGTTTGACCAGTGTTTCTGTATTAACCACTGTCCACAGCACAAAGAAACTTCTCTGACAGACTCTGGGAGCTGTATTAATTTATGGATAGGACAGGAATTTCAAGAGCAGTTTGATACCACGTCCATTTGGCAGAAAAACTGTAGTAGGTCCACCCCAGGTGGCCCCATCTCATAAAGATCCCACTGCTTTGCAAGGGTATCACACTGGGGATCAAGACTTTACCACATTCGTGGGCTCTGAGGGACATATATGACACAAAATGTAATAGTATGTTCTGTTTTTACTACAAAAGTAAGAGATTATTTGAAAAGAAGATAATTTATTTATATCACTATTGCATTTTTAGAAAGGTTTTCTGTATGTTGAACAATCTCTGTATCTTTGGGATGAAGTCTACTTGGTCATGGTGGATGATTTTTCTGTTGTGGTTGTGGATTCAGTTTGCCAGTATTTTATTGAGTGTTTTTACATCCAAGTTCATGAGTAAGACTGGTTTGTAATACTCTTTCTTAGTAATATGTTTGTGTTGTTTAGGTATCAGGGTAATTGTAGCCTCATAAAGAGTTTGGCAGTGTTTTTTCTATTTCTATTGTGTGAACAATTTGAGAAGTATTAGTTCTTCTTGTAGAATTCTGCACTGAAACCATCTGGTCCTAGGATTTTTTTGGTTGGGAGACTTTTGATGCCTGTTTCTATTTCTCTAGCAGTTATAGGTCTATTTAATTTGCTTAGCTCATCTTAAAATCTGTCAATGTAATTCACCATATAAAAAAACTGAAATAAATGAATGATCATTTAATTAGATGCTGAAAAAGCCTTTGACAAAATATATTATCCCTTCATGATAAAGGTCTTGGAGCGAGCAGGAACATACCTAAACATAATAAAGGCAACGGTCTACATCAAACTAAATGGAAAGAAACTAACAATGATCCCACTGAAATCAGGAACAAGACAAGGTTGTCCACTCTCTCCATATCTATTCAATATAGTTCTTGAGGTCCTAGCTAGAGCAATAAGACACCAAAGGGAGATCAAGGGGATACAAATCAGAAAAGAAGAAGTAAAATTGTCAATATTTGCTGATGATATGATAGTTTATATAAATGACTCCAAAAATTCTACCAAGGAGCTTCTACAACTCATAAACACTTTCAGTAATGTAGCAGGATACAAGATTAACTCAAAAAAATCAGTAGCCCTTCTGTACACAGATGATAAATAGGCTGAGAAAGAAATCAGAGAAACATCACCCTTCACAATAGCCATAAATAGCATAAAATATCTCGGAGTAACTCTAACCAAACAAGTGGAAGACTTGTATGACAAGAACTTTAAATCTTTGAAGAAAGAAATTGAAGAAGACACCAGAAAATGGAAAGATCTCCCAAGCTCTTGGGTAGGTAGAATTAACATAAGGCAATCTTACCAAAAGCAATCTGCAGATTCAATGCAATGCCCAGCAAAATTCTTTACAGACCTTGAAAGAATAATTCTCAACTCCATATGAAAAAGCAAAAAACCCAGGATAGGGGCTGGAGAGATGGCTCAGTGGTTAAGAGCACTGACTGCCCTTCCAGAGGACCCGGGTTCAATTCCCAGCACCCACATGGCAAATCATAACTGTCTGAAAAATCCAATTCCAGGGGATCTGACACCTTCACACCAATGCACATAAAATAAAGTTAAATAAACCATAAGAAATATTTGAGGAAAAAAAACCCAGGATAGCCAAAACAATCCTGTACAATAAAAGAGTTTCTGGAGGCATCACAATCCCTGAAGCTACAGTGCTGAAAACAGCCTAGTATTGGCATAAAAACAGACAGGAGGAGAAAATGGAACAGAAGCGAAGACCTGAATATCAATTCACACACCTATGAACACCTGATTTTTGACAAAGAAGCAAAAAATATAAAATGGAAAAAAGGAGCATATTCAACAAATGGTGCTGGCATAACTGGATATCAACATGTAGAAGAACCAAAATAGATCCATATCTATTTCCATGCACAAAACTCAAGTCTAAATGGATAAAAGACCTCAACATAAAACCAACCTCACTAAACTTCATAGAAGAGAAAGTGGGAAGTACACTTGAATGCATTGGTACAGGAGACCACTTCCTAAATATATCCCAGGTAGCACAGACACTGAGAGAAACAATTATTAAAAATTGTTTCTCTAAAAAAATTTCTATAAAGCAAAGGACACCATCAACAAGACAAAATGGCAGCCTATAGAATGGGAAAAGATCTTTACCAACCCTACATCGGACAGAGGTCTGATCTCCAAAATATACAAAGAACTCAAGAAATTGGTCATCAAAAGAAGAAATAATCCAATAAAAAATGGGTTACAGACCTAACAGAGAACTCCCAACAGATGAATCTAAAATGGGTGAAAGACACTTAAGGAAATGCTCAACATCCTTAGCCATCAGAGAAATGCAGATCAAAACAACTCTGAGATTCCATCTTACACCTGTAAGAATAGCCAAGATCAAAAACACTGATGACAACTTATGCTAGAGAGGATGTGGGGAAAAGGGAACACTTCTCCATGGCTGGTGGGAGTGAAAACTGGGACAGCTGCTTTGGATGTCAGTGTGGCGATTTCTCAGAAAATTTGGAAACAACCTTCCTCAAGACCCAGCAATACCACTTTTGGGTATATACCCATAGGATGCTCAATAATGTGATAAGGACATGTGCTCAACTATTTTCAAAGCATCACTATTTGTTATAGCCAGAATCTGGAAACAACCTAAATGTCCCTTGACCATAGAATGGATAAAGAAGATGTGGTACATTTACACAATGGAGTACTACACAGTGAAAAAAATAATGACATCTTGAAATTTGTGAGCAAATGGATGGATCTAGAAAACATCATATTGAGTGAGGTGACCCAGAAAGACAAATAAAGCATATACTCACTCAAAAGTGGCTTTTAGACATAAAGCAAAGAAAAACCAGCATACAATTCATAATCCCAGAGAATTCAGACAACAAAGAGGACCCTAAGAAGGATGTGGATCTAATCTACATGGGAAGTAGAAAAAAACAAGATCTCCTGAGTAAATTGGGAGCATCTGTATCATGGGAGATGGTAGAAGAGGAAGGGGGAGGAAAGAGAGGGGAGCAGAGAAAAATATATAGTTCAATAAAAAATAACAATGAAAAAAATAAAACACAGTCATAATGATCTTGGTCTTTTTTAAAAATGTTTTATTGAGCTATGCATTTTCTCTACTCCCCTCCCTTCTATAAATGTCTGTTAAGTCTATTTGAGTCATAACATCCGTTAGTTCCCTTATTTCTCTCTTAACTTTCTGTCTGGCAGACCTTTGCAGTGGTGAGAGTGGGGCATTGAAGTCTCTCACTATTAGTGTGTGGGGTTTAATGTGTGAGTTAAGGTTTAGTAGTGTTTCTTTTACATATGAGGGTGCCCGTGTATTTGGGGCATAGATGTTCAATATTGAGATTTCCTCTTGATAGACTTTTCCTGTGACTAACATGAAATGTCCTTCTTTGTCTCTTTTGATAGATTTTAGTTCTTAGTCTATTTTGTTAGACTCGTTTCTTAGGTCCATTTGATTGGAAAAAAATTTCCCAACTCTTTACTCTGAGTTGATGTCTGTCTTTGAGACTGAGTTGTTCTTGTATGCAGCATAAGGATGGATTCCATTTTTGTATCCAATCTGCAACCTGTGTCTTTTTATAAGTTAGTTGAGTCCATTTATATTAAGGAATATTAGTGGCCAGTGATTGTTAGTTCCTGTTATTTTAGTTTTGTTGTTGGTGATGTTATTGTGTATGTGTTTCCCTTCTTTAGGATTTGCTGCTGTGAGGTCACCTACTGTCTGTGTTTTTGTGGATGTAGCTAACTTCTTTGGGTTGGAGTTTTCCTTCTAGTACTTTGTGTAGGGCTAGGTTTGTGGTTAGGTATTGGTTAAATCTTGTTTTGTCATGGAATATCTTGTTTTGTCCTTTTATGGTTATAGTGATTGAAAGTTTTGCTGGGTATAGTAGTCTGGGCTGGCATCCATGGTCTCTTAATGTCTGCATAACGCTTGACCAGGACCTTCTGGCTTTCATTGCTTCCATCGAGAAGTCAGGTGTAATTCTGATAGGTCTGCCTTTATATGTTACTTAGCCTTTTTCTTTTGCAGCTCTTAATATTCTTTCTTTATTCTGTATGATTAGTGTTTTGATAATTATGTGGTAAGGGGACCTTTTCTGATCCAGTCTATTTGGTGTTCTATAAGTTTCTTGTATCTTCATATGCATATCATTTTAGGTTGGGAAAGTTTTATTCTATGATTTTGTTTAATATATATGTTCTGTGCTTTTGAGTTGGACTTCTTCTCCTTCTCCTATACCTATTATTCTTAGGTTTGATCTCTTCATAGTGTCCCATATTTTTTGGATATTTTGTGTTAAGCTTTTGTTAGATTTAATGTTTTCTTTGGCTGATGAGTCTATGTCCTCTATAGTATCTTCAACGCTTGAGATTCTCTCTTCAATCTCTTGTATTCTGCTGTTTATGCTTGCATTTATGGTTCCTGATCATTTTCTCATATTTTTCTTTTCCAGAATTCCTTTGGATTGTGTTTTCTTTATTGTCTCTATTTTAGTTTTCAAGTCTTGAATCATTTCTTTCATCTGTTTGGTTGCCCTTTTTTGGTTTTCTTTAATTTGTTTATTTCTTCCAATTTTTTGTTGTCTTCTCCTCTATTTCTTTGAGAGAATCTTTCATTTCCTCTTTAAGGGCCTCAAACATTCTCCTAAAATTATTTTAGGTCATTTTCTTCTGCTTCATTTACATTGGGGTGTTCAAGTCTTGCTGTTGTAGACCACTAGTTTTTGTTGGTGTCATGTTGTTCTTTGTGGTGTTCGGTGTGTTTTTACTTTGTCTACCCATCATTTCCTCTGATTGGTGTAGTTGGTGCTGTGTCTCTGGTGATCAGTCTTCCAGGTGCCAGTGGATCCAAGTCTCAGATGGTTGCTCCTCATGGTACACTCAAGGGCTAAGGGTCCAGTCACCCAAGAGGTCAGTCGGTGTTCCCAGAGGTCACTCGGTGCTCCTGTGGTTGCTCTGCAATTCCGAAAGTTGAAAGATGTTCTGGTCTTCTCCCATGGAGGTAGCTTGCTTGGGGCTGCTCCTGCTGGAGCAGACCTGCTCTGGTGGAGGTTGCTGGCTTGGGCCTGTTTGCACAGAGGTCCCTGGCTGGGGCCCAGTCCTGCAGGGGTCTCTGACTTGGGCCTGCTCCAGTGGATATTGTTGGCTCAGGCTTGCTCCCGCAGAGGTCCCTTGCTTGGGCCAGGTCTTGTAGAGGTCTCTGGCTTGGGCCTGCTCCCTTGGCAGTCACTCCCTCGTACCTGCTTCTGCAGAGGTCGCTTGCAAGGGCCTGCTCCAGCAGAGGCTGCTTTTATGGGCCTGCTCCCTTGGAGGTTCCTGACATGTGCCTGGTCCTGCAGAGGTCTCTGGCACAGGCCTGCTCCCTCGGTGGTCACTCCCTTGTACCTGCTCCTGTGGAGGTCGCTGCCTTAGGCCTGCTCCAGAGGGGGTTGCTGGCTTAGGCCTGCATGACAGGGTTTTTCTCTGTGTAGCTTTGGAACCCGTCCTGGAACTTGCTCTTAGTCTTAAAAGTACCCCCCCCACACCCCCCCATGTTTACACATGCACCTCCCATTAGAGCCCACAGATTCTTCAACACCAGCCCACACTGAATTCAAGGCTTATCAGTGCTTTTGTTATGGCCAGATGAAACCTCAGTGTGCACACACGTTTTCCTTCTCTGATTTGTTTGATTGTTGCTGCATAACAGAGACTAACAAAGACACAGGATCTAGAGGGAAAACAGAAAATTAGTCACATCTGCTGCTACTTCTCTTGGTTCTTGGCCTCCTATAAAACCTTTGTTAATATGGCCGGAACAGTGGTGGAGGTAAAAACCTAGAAGAAAACATCCTAGAGGTTAGCTAAAATTCTGGTCTTCTCCCATGGAGGTAGCTTGCTTGGGGCAGCTATGGTTTGAAAATGGTGGTATGATAAGCATCAATAGCATCATCGTGAGAATTGTCACATTGCAATCTAGTTCCCCTATCTTATGTATGATTTTTAAAATTTTTCTTCTTTGTCCCTCATTAGTTGTAACTCATATTTTTAAGAAATATTATTTTCTTATTGGAATCCTAAAATTCACGTCATTGGTTAACCACCACTACAGTGAGTTATACAGTCTCCCCCTTCTAGTGTCTGATTTAATTTAGCATAAAGGAGAAAAAGGAGCAGACAGATCTAAAACTCTCCTCATCCACCAAAAGCCAAAAATTATCCAGGATTATTTATAATACACATAATCAATATAAATTTACAATAATCATTCTACATGAATTTATACCTTAAGAAAAGGTGATGTATATTTACAATGCTATATGTAAGAAGATGTCATAATGAAACCCAACATTTTGTTTGCTAAATTAAAACATTAATGAAAAAAAGGGAAAAGAAGAAAAATGCCAAATGGTGGTGGAGAGACAGATCTACTAGAATTCAAACACTGCTGAATTTAAATGCTGAAGCCACCTTGGAAAGGTATGTGGCAGTCTCCAAATAGGAATATAAGGGTGTGGAATAATCATGTTAGTCCATTCCTAGATATTGGCCTAAAGAAATGAATATACAAGTCCACACAAAGTCATATGTCAATGTTCACACTCACATAATTTAAAATAAGTCTATCAACAAACCAAATACTCATATAGGTCTGGCTAAACAAATATTGATATGTCCTTAGCAAAAATGAAGAAAGACCATGGAACAGTAGGGATAGTAGACAACTGATACATTCACAGGGGAATCTTAAAGTTCACTGTAGTTTTTAAATATTTCTTTGCAGTGACCAAGTGCCTGACAAATAAAGAAACTTAAGAGAGAAAAGGCTTATGTTAGTTTGTGATTTAGGTGCTACAGTCCATCATGTTAGAGTGTGGGAGTGGCTCATGGCAATGGCAAGGGGAAGCTGGGGTTGCCAGCTACATCCTGCTGGCAGTCAGGAAGCAGAGAGATGAACACCAGAGTTCTTTGGTCTTTATCTCTCGTCCTCTATTCAGCCTGAGCACCCAGCTCATGGAATGCTACTCCCCACACTCAGGGTGGGTCTCCTCACTTATACTCCTCTAGGACCACCCAAAGACTCTCCTGCAGGCATGTCTCCTAAGTGATTCTAAATCTAGTCACACTGACAATAAAGACTAGCCACCTCTATCATCATGCCCTTTGGGATGGAGGAGAGAAGCCAGAAACAGAGATGACCACCCTGCAGGATACTATCTAGTCAAACTTCCAGAAAATGCAAGTCAAGTCATCAGTGACAAAAAAACAGATGAACTGTTGCCTGAGGCTAGAGAGAGGAGGGGAGAGCCTCAAAGGGACAGAAGAAAATGTTCTAGGACGATGAAAATGTTCTACATCTTAACCTGAGCAGCGACTTCATGGGCTTGTACTAATGTGACAGCATAGCTCATTGTTCCCTGCAAATAAATTGGACAGTTCTCTCTAAGTGGATGCCTTTGGCTGTATAAAAATTGTACCTCAATAAAACCAAATGTAAAGTATCACTTAAGTTTGAAGTGAGTGTTTATATTTGGGCAACATTCTTTTCGTTGTAAGAGGATCCATTTTCCATAGAATCTCTTTGCATCTCTGGGATATTTTAAAGACCTTTTACTTGGCATGAGTTGAACAATAGGTCTCAGTGCTCCACCATCACTGTCACTTGTAGACCATCGGGGCCCAAGTTAACCCTCTGACGGGTGTGTTTCAAGATAGTGGCTGATGCTACATTTCTATCATTAATACCCTTGCTTGGTATTCCCCACTGACCAGTCTCCATCCTGGCTTCCAATGCTCCTCCTTAGTCAGCTAACATAGACCTTCAAGAGTTCCCTGCTTTAGAAAGTTGACATCACTTTTGAAGGTGCAGATAGGCTCATGGCTTTACGTTGTTGGAGGTTGTTTTCCATCCCAAAGCTGTCTGGCAACTGCCTTGGTCAACTCCTCTGTGTTCATGGAATGTTTCATTCCCAGCATCTCTCCCCCAATCCTGAGGAGTAGTCTCTAGCAAACACTGCCCTGTTGATGCAGGGAAGAGGTGTGGTCATCTGTGAAGACTCAGGACCAGAATGGGTTCTGTCTCAGAGACAAAGGGCAGAAACTGAACACTGTGTTCAGTGATTAGGATCTGCAGACTTGAATTTGCTTCTCAGAGCAGCAGGTCCATGCCTAGGGAGACGATGACTAAAGGTTCCAGGAATGTGTCACTCCACCCTGGAATAGGGAATGAGATAGAACTCAACTATCAAAGTGATGCCAACGTGGAACTCTCTAGAATGATACCACTTGATTAACAAGGTTTCGTGGATGTTACAGAAGTGTACAACTCATGAAGAGAAACAAATAGAATCCAGTGAGAGGACTTAGAGTAGAAATAGTTACATATAAGTAGAAGGCACCATGTATGATAACCAATCCTTAACATATGGATCTAGTTCCAACCCCTCACTATTCTCTCATCAGGACAAGGAGGGATTCTGAGTCCTGCACACTTTGGGGGATGGAGATAGATGTCACCCTCCATCAACATATCTATGTGCATTTCACCCACTGGAGCTCTTGGTGCTGCCTTAACCTATGTTTTATTTTTATAAGGATGAACATGCAAAGAATCAGAGGATCCAGAAGAGTAGAGATCAGGGTATGGATCCTTTTGCTGAAGGATGAATGATATCAAACATACTTCATGGAATAGGAGAGCCGTGTGTGACCCAGTAGGCACACTGAACATAATGATGGGAAAGGGAATCTGGAGTGTAGCTGGAAACACCACAGTAGGACTGAGGCACTGGATGAAATCGCTGGTCCTGCGCTCATTATGTACCCACTGCTGACACGCCATTCCCCCAAATACTTTATCATGCCAAAAGTATTAAAAAGGTAATGTTTGTCGGGCGGTGGTAGCGCACGCCTTTAATCCCAGCACTCAGAAGTTAGAGGCAGTGGGATCTCTGTGAGTTTGAGGCCATCCTGGTCTACAGAGTGAGTTCTAAGACAGCCTCCATAGCTATACAGAGAAACCCTGTCTCAACCCCCCCAAAAGATAATGGCTCCATACAAAAATAAAAAGGATGTGTGTGTCCCCAAAAACTATGACACCAAGAGATGCTCTGAGCTCATAGTGTTGTTATGGAATAATCTTGGTTGAACAGAAACACAAGAGTAGAAAGTCTGCTCATTATCTTTGGCGGTCTTATGAAGGCTGATATACTGTGACCTAGGGAACCTGACTATGTCTAGTCCAGCCTTAGGACCACAGTACTGACTTCACCCTGGGGGCTTCCTTTTTCCCCCCCAAAAAAAATGTTAAGCACCTACCTGCTGGGTTAGCATCATCACCTACATGCCCACATACAGAACAGAAGCTGGAGAGCCCTCATCGTTTATATGTGGCTGTCTTAAAGCTGAAAGGAAGAGATGAAGACATATCAGTGTTAGTGTGTGGTGAGAATCCATGCTGAAGGATAGACTCAGGCCCTATGTGAAAACAGTATTCAAAAGCTTACACTTAGCCCTTCCCCATATCCCCATATTACAGAGTCCAGGAGAGTTCTCCCCCAGTTGCCCACAACAGAATGTTAATGCCAACAGGAAAGGAGGCCAGTAAGGAGAGCCTTGACCAGGGCAGAGAGACAGTCATTTCTTCGTTTACTGTCACCGTTAGTTTCTCTAAGTGCAGATTCAAGTATAAAAGGTCAATTTTCAACATAGCATCCTTGAAGTTCATGATTTTATTCTTGACTTATTCCCAAGTACAATGCGCACTTCATTGGCCAAGTTGTGGGAGATGGAGGAGAGGAGGAATGTGTGTTCTTTTCAGTTCAGGAAAGAATGTGCACTTTGTGTGCATTATTCTTCCTTATCATGTGTGCTCAACTCAAGGCCTCTTGCACAGGAGCCACAAGATAGGTTTAAATAAAGCAGAAGGGAAATTGGATTCCATCTATCAACACACTATAACACAACCAAAACTGGATATCTTGGAGTTGCCCAGTTTCTTCGCTTATAATTAATACTGTTTAGGATGCCCAGTCTGAGACAGATTTAACTTTCCATTTTCTGCAAAGCAATTCATCTTCCAGCTACCATGCACAATAAGAAATTACATAGTGAGTCAAGGAAGGAAGGAAGGAAGGAAGGAAGGAAGGAAGGAAGGAAGGAAGGAAGGAAGGAAGGAAGGAAGGAAGGAAGGAGAGGAGAGGAGAGGAGAACAGAGGTAAGAAGGGAAGGAGGGAGGGAGGAAAGATGTTTCTTTGCTTAATTTTAAAGTATATTATGGACATATCTCCTTTTATCTGGGTGCTCCACCTTCTCTTTTTTAAAAAATCCAACTTTCAAGTAATAGTAATTTTTTACCATATCATCATTCTTTTGCTCAAACCAAAATTCAATGCTGATATTTAAATGAGAAACAATTAAAAGGAAATTGCCTTAGAGTTCTTTTGTTCTTTTTCACTAGAATGGTCTTTTCTTAGATCAGGAGAAAAGCTAATGCCGCTAAGCATTCAGCTGATGTCCACGCTGCTCAGAAGGGGACTGATGGCAGATGATTCTATACTTCCTTCTCGAGAACAGCCAAGAAGCAGCTGCCATGGAACTGTGTTTGCCTTTTTTCTCATCACGTTGTTCTCGTTTCTCCGAGTAGGATCTGAGTCAGGAAGCTGGCTATCCAACCACATGCAAATTAATCACCTCTATGACTCCAAGTCGGCCCACTGCAGTGACTTCTATAGGGCTTCGTATCCAGAGTTACCCATAGGAGCCCAGGAAACAGCAGTTGGCGGCAGTGATGAGAGTCATGAGTCAAAAGTGGCTACAGGTTTTAAATTCCCAGCTTACAAAGAGCAAAACAAAAGAGCATTGAGTAGATGTCAGATAAATGCTATTCAGTTAATTCACAGATACATTTGAATGGATGTTCACACTAGCAGAGCAAAGGACAGAATTAGCTCTATTCTGCTATGGGACATATGTTTTCACAAGAATATTGCAATGCTCTTGAAGTACAAGGGCTATGACAACCTACTTTTAGAATTCTTTGAGTGGGGTGGGTCAGTACTGGAAAAAAAAAAAAACTTCCAAAAGGTTCAGCATCATTTATAACCTACATAGAATGAACATGCAGAGTCTTAAGACCAAAGCACAAAGTTCAGAGTGGCAAATAACTGGGAGCCCAGCATCATTTAATGAGCCTTTCTAAGGAAACATCTAACGCTTTCTGAGTTAGTTTCTGCATTAACAAAATGGGAATTTAAATGCACCCCTAGATGAGTTATGCGCATCTGCAGAGCTTAGAAATATAACAGAATGCAAAAAGCCCACAGTAAACATTAACACTTGGAGTTCAACTAAAGTTTACCGTGATCACTGCAAGTACAAGCAGGAAAGGAAAAAGGAAAAATTAACATTTGAGTTTCTGTGAACCCATCACTATGACCTATGCTTTTTACAATGATATGAATTAGTTTTTAACCAGAAACTTTACTGGGCATGTATTATTAACTGTTACTGAAGTGTGGGGGGCAAAGGAATGTAAGGTCTCTGAGAGAGCAAGAGATGTAACAGGGATTCCAAGCTATGACTAACCTCATTCCCTGCACTTGCCATCAATAAGACAGTCCCTTTCCTTGAAGAACAACCTAGGGTGAAAGAGTTGAATATGAAGATGAAATAGAACAAGATGTTAGGTGCCAAGGATAGTGACCAACTGGAAATATGCTCCTAGGCCATAGAGGATTTGCTTGCCACATTAGATAAGCAATAGATAAGCAATAGCTGAAAAATGAAAATAATCTTCCTTGACAAATGAGTGCAGTATCTGTCAAAAATGGTGGGGAAATAGTAAGATCCAGATTTGGTGACATCAAATTGTCAGTGGTGACATTGTGGCACTACAGAGTCATCCAGAAGTGCAATGGGCAGCATTCATACCTATCCTGGGGTTCAGTAAGTGAAAGCTCTGGGCCTCAGGCTGTACATGACTGTATAGAGCAGTGGTTCCTAACCTTCCTGATGCTGTGACCCTTGAATACACTTCCTCATGTTGTGGTGATCTCCAACCACAACATTATTTTCATTGCTATTTCATACCATAATTTTGCTACTCTTATAAATTGTAATGTAAATATCTGGTATGCAGGATATCTGATATGTGACCTCTGTGAATGGTCTCTCTGTCATGACCCACAGATTGAGAACCATTGGCATAGAGACTCAGGAAAAATTAGCTAAGAAGGCAGTCTCCTCGATGATAACTTGGTTGAAACTGATAGTCCTTTCCCACAATGCATATTGCAACTTGCAGTGATGCTGGGGACTCATCTGTACTGAAGGTTCTACTTGTTAAGCACTGGGCCCTCTTTGCAGCAGATCTAACCTATGTCTACGGCTCAGCTGAGCTTTGCTGCATCTTCAAGGTCTTTCTGCTGTCCTCTTGCTCAGTGGTCCCCTACGTTACTCACTCAGCTCTCATTGTGTGCGAATTGTTCCACAAGACTTTTTACAAGCCTGTTTTATCACTTCCATCTGTTGAAGGAAATTTGTTTTCTCCAAGATGTTTTAGCCCTCCCTACACTCCCGGCAAAAAGAATCCATCTGCTTCAATGAATCCTTGTTACCAGGCTACTTTCTACAGACCACATTATTAAATTATAAAAGGCTGTCTAGTCTCTCTCTCTCTCTTTCTCTCTCTGTGTTTGTGTGTGTGATGTGTGTCCCTCTATCTCTGTTTGTTTCTGTTGTCTCTCTGTCTCTCTTTTTCTCTCCCTCTCTCTAGACACAAACATTATTCATATCCATTTCTAATGTCTAATCCAAAACCTAATGCTTAATAAATTCATTTAAGCCTCTCCACTACATAGATCTATCCAACCTGTCCAAAATTTTCTTCCAATATTCCTAAAAAGAAAATTTCATAATAGTCCTCTCACTACTTGGCCCTCCTTCTAGCCTTCATGCCAACTTTAGGCTTCCATTGCTTCTTCAGTTGCCCTTCAGTCTATATAAGATGATTTTACTGCTGCTCTTGCCTACAAGTTTTGCTATTCTAATCAAATCTTTCTTCTCTAACAAATTCAATGTTTTGTTTATGATATGAAAAATATTGAACTATCCTTTTCTAGATATTTATACTTCTATTTTTCTGAATTGCTTTGACTTTCAGAGCTTCAGTTTACCCTTGAATTTCCCTCTGTTATTTTATAAAAACATATCCTGGCTTCTCAAAGGCAGGGGATTAGCTTATTGGACAATCAAATGAGATGCTAAAAAGGGTTCACTTTGTCAAGTTAATGGCAGCATGAGATGCTGTTATACAAAATATTTCTAGTCACAGTATTATATCTGACTAGTGTCAGTATGCATAGCCAAGGAGTCTTATGAGGAACCAACCTGGATCTGACCTTTTCCATACACAAATGTGTTCCAGTGATATGATGCCACATCTTACACTCGTGACTATGAAAGTGCCATGTGATGGTTTGAATAAGTATGGCCCCATAGTCTCATGTATGTGAATGCTTGGCCCATAGGGATTGGCATTACTAGGAGGTATAGCCTTGTTGGAGTAGGTATGGCCTTATTGAAGGAAGTGTGTCACTGTGGAGGTTGGCTTTGAGGTTTCATATGCTCAAGCTACACGCAGTGTGGTACAAAGTATCCTTCTTCTACCTGCAGATCAAGATGTAGAACTCCCAGCTCCTTCGCCAGCACCTTGTCTGCCTGCATGCGGCCATGAAGATGAAGTACTAAACCTCTGGAACTATAAGCCAGCCCCAATTAAATGTTTTACTCTATAAGAGTTGCTATAGTCATGGTGGCTCTTCACAGCAAATAGAAACCTTAACTAAAACATGCCATGATTAGGATTTCTGAGATTGAAAAGTTTTTGCTTTTTAAAGATAATATTTTTTTAATTTTACTTTTATCTTTACGTGGTTTTGTCTGTATGTGTGTCTGTGCACCACTTGTGTGCCTAGCACCCTCAGAGATCACAAGAGGGTGTTAGATTCCCTGGAACTAGAGTTTCAGAGTTATGTATTGCTATGTGTAGGTTGGTAGTCAAATACAGGTTCTCTGGAAGAGGAGCCAGTGGTCTTAACGGCTGAATCATAGCTCCAGGACCCTAAAACGGTACTTTTTAATCCTTTGAAAGTCTCATACATTTATAGAATGCACAGCAGTCATATCCATCCAGCATTACCTCCCTCCAACTCACCCTAGTTCTTCGCATTCCATCTCCCTCCCAACCTCAAGCTTATTATTTCTCCTAATGTTACTAATAACCCTTGAGTCCAGTAAGTGCTGACCACATGCACCTGGGCACATGCCCACACACGAGGGCATGAGTACCCTACCATTAACCAAGTCCCAGCAAAAGAGGAACTCTCCTCCCTCCGCAGCCATCAACTGCCAATACCTTCTCTGAAGGAGGTGGGGCCTCAGTCCATGTTTGCTGGAATTTGTTGTTGTTTTTGAGACAGTATCTTTCTATGTAATCCCAGCTGGCCTGGAATGCACAATGTAGACCAGGCTGGCCTGGAACTCACAGAGATCCACTGGGATTGAAGGCATCCAGCACCATACCCAGTTCATGCTTGACTTTTGATGGGCTTGATCTTATAGCACAGAATTTCTTAAAGGTTTACTACTCATGACCCTTTTCACCTGAGAAACTGTTATACAGGCCTAGGTATATAAGTATGCTAGATAGGTGTACAAATTACTGAGTGATAACAAATTGTGAACTAGCTTATTTAAAAATAATTATTTGATATTGTACGCTTTTACTATTTTTTAAGTATAAAGCAAATACTAATAAGATGATGTGTGTGATTATTTTTACATAAAAATTTAAATGCTGGTTAAACACTTGATCCTGCAGGATGTAGAGCTTCAGCATTGCTCAGCACTAAACATGGCTTGGGTTTTATAACCATTAATGCTGAGAAAAATCATTTCCTGCAAAAAATGTAGTATCAAGTAGTAGAAATATGTTAGTAGCCATTTCAGAAATTTTCTGGGAATTCTGTGCGGATCTCAAACAAAATTTCACTGCATGATTTAATGACCTTCTATGAAACTCAAACCAGCAACTCAAATGGCATTATTTTAAATCAAGAACTCTAACACATTATAACCCAAGTATATACAGATGTAATACATCTGAAAAGTGGTGGTAGAAATATTAAAATTCTTGATTTTCTATAATTAATCCATTATGTTTCTACAAAAGTGAAAGGCTCTGCATACAATGCATAGCCTATACTAGACTCAAATCCCTGCCTAGAGGTGTCAGACAGCATCTGTGGGGGAGCGTCATATATGGTGCAAAGTGTCTGTGTGTTGGGTGTTCAGACCCAAGTCTACAGTGAGGTCACATGATACACCATGGCTGAGCACTACCTGGCCCACCTCAGGTTCATTTGCCTTGGGTTTTGGATTAATTTGTGGTCACTGCACATTCAGAAACTCTTCACCCTCACCAAATTTTTGCAGCCCCCACAATTCCACAGTCCCATATGCAGTCATGGCCCACCCATGAAAATGCTGCGCTTGGTCACTCGGTGTCTGGACTCCCGAGAGCTCACTGTAGCCCCATGCACTGCCAACCTCCCTTCTGATCCCTGCCGCTCTGGCAGACTTCCACGCTGTTTCAATCCAAACCGTCTCTTCTGGAACAAGTAAAGTTTCATCTTTGCCAGAACAGGTCTTAGCCCTGAACCAAACCAGGGAGCTGTTTGCCAAACTCAGCAGTGATGTTTGATGCTAATGATCAGCGTGGAGCTGAGGCCCTAGGAGTGAATGATGGAAGGGAAAGTGATGACGCTTGATTTTCCAGTAAGAGCTACAGCGTATTTACAACATAGCACAATGTGGGCTCTAGCTAGCTGGCTCTGGCCTGCAGGGCGTCAATAAAGCTTATATTCATTTATTATTCTTATACATTTGTGGAAAGAATGTTAATGAAACATTTGCTTTATGAAAGACCCTTGGTGTAAAATAAGTTGGATATCTTGAAGTTAAGGAGACCATAAACATTATATTAAGACATATAGAAGCAAGGTTGAAAGAAAACAAAAGGAATGCATTTTAATTCTTTTTCATTATTTTTCTCTTTGGAGAAATGGTCTTACTGGATAAACAAGGGTGGTCTCAAACAAGAGCATCTTCCATTAGCCTCACAACTGCTGAGATTTCTGTCACATGCCACCGTCTGTCTTACTGTGCCATTCTCCCGAAGGGCCTACATCCCCCAAACATTAAAATTTAAGCTGAATATCACATCCACACTGGTCAAATTCCATTCTCAGGTTACTCTAACTTGGCATAAAAAGAGAAACACAATTAAAAGCAAAAAACTGCAATGCTGGTTCTACAACCTCAGTCTTGGAAGAATTCCTACTCTATTTAAACCCCCACCTACTTTCCCAGGTGAATCTCACGTGTATTTGCAAGGTTCATACCAGCAGTGGCAACATATACTAGGTGATACCTGGATTGTTCAGCATCCTCAAAGAACAGAATTAATGAAATATATACCTATTTAATCTAGGAATATATCTATAAATACATATGAGGATACCAATAAATGACAGAGGTTTATTGTTTAAAAAGCTGGTTTGTATAACTGTGGGAGCAAGGAAGTTCCATGATTTTTATCTGCATACTTGATACACAGGAAAGTCAAGAGCATGACTCAAAAGACTTGAGCACTGAAGAGCTAATGTAACATGAGGGCCTGCTTATTGGGGTTTCTGTCCTGCCTAGTTCCCACGGCCCTTACGTCCCAAAGAAATTCACACAGAGGTCTCCATAAGTTATAAAACTGATTGGCCCATTAGCTCAGGCTTTGTATTAGCTCTTATAACTTATATTAACCCATTATTATAACTTATATTAACCCATTATTCTTATCTACATTTGCCACATGACTCAGTACCTTCTTCAGCAGGGCAGGTCACATCCTGTTTCTTCTGTGGTCTGGGCGGATTGCAGAGGAAGCTTCCTGCTTCCCAGAATTCTCCTGTTCTCATTACCCTGCCTATACTTCCTGTCTGGCTACTGGCCAATCAGCGTTTATTTAAATCATGATTGATGGAATACAGACAATTCTCCTGCATCACTTTCCCCTTTTTATTTTTTTTAAACAAAGGAAAATATCCATAGTCCATTTTTGGGGAATGTGGGTGTAGTATTCCAGGCTACTTCCTGCTGGTTGGGGATGCTGATAATCTTATGGGGACCTAAAGAAAATTTTGAATTATGATCAGTCCTGACTGGAGTATCCTGTGAGGCTTGATCATCTCAGGCAGCATCTTGAATCTGTTCTAGATGTAGAACTCTGACATCTGGGCCATCTGTTCCTACCAGAGATTTCTCAGGTGGTCTTCCTTGATCAAACCTGATTTTTCTTAACTCATAATGAATCTACAGCTTCTCATTTTCTGTGGAAACAAGAGCAAAATATCTTCTCCAAAGCAACATACCTTTTGACTTCAATTTTGAAGTCAAGGTATTTTTAAAACACCTATCTTGGATTAATTCAGCGGCATTTATAAGCAAATATCTTTTAGCAGCTATTGTTCCTTCCTCAGCATTCAAACAATCCAAAGAGAGCATAACAATATACAGTATCCAGATTCTCTGTGTGTTTTCCATCTTTATGCAGCTTTATTTTAAACTCTATTTCTTTTATTTTTAATTTTTGGCTTTCTGAGACAGAGTTTCTGTGTATCTTTGTCCTGGAACTCAGTCTGTAGACCAGGCTGTCCTTGAACTCACAGAGATCTGCTTGTCTCTGCCTCCCAAGTGCTGGGATTAAAGGTGTGTTCTACCACACCTTGAACTCACAGAGATCTGTCTGCCTCTGCCTCCCAGGCATTGGGATTAAAGGTGTTTACCACCACACCCAACTACTCTCTTTCTTTCCTTTTATTTTAAGGACTTTAACCTTTTTCTTTTCTCTCCCAAGCCTGCATATATTTTTAAACACACAGTAAACCATTTAGAGGTTTTCTTTGTCTTGGCAGAGGTGGGGAGAGACAGGAGAGAGCTGCCATGGAGATGCCAGGTCAGACATGCTAAAACTTTCCCGGTAAACCATGACCTCGTGGTGAACACAGATTAATAGAAATGGGTTAAATCAAGATGTGAGAGTTAGCCAATAGGAGGCTAGAGCTAATGGCCAAGCAGTGTATTAATTAATACAGTTTCTGTGTGATTATTTTGGGTGTAAGCTAGCCAGGTGGCTGGAACAACAACCTAATGATGATATTTCAGGCCAGATTTGGAGATCTGAGAGTAGAGAATTCAAGAGTAAAAGATAAACACCCCAGCCCAAGCAGTTGAAGTACATCCAACCCTCCTCCAGCTTTTTGTCCTAATTTTTAGCCCTTCAGTTGATTGACTGATGGCTATTCACATTGGGAAAGATGTTTACTTCGCTGGATCTACCCACTCAGTACGAATTTCTTCCAGAACCCCCTTTAAAGACATCCCCCAGAGATTATGGCTTACCAGCTATCTAGGCATGCGATGGCCCAGTCAAGTGGGCACATGGAGTTGAAACCACTGTCATCATTCCTATTGATATCTTTCTAAAGCACTGATACTAACAGTTTCTAAGAAAACAGGCAACCAGACTAAGTCAAGTCTATGATATCCTTGACCACCCAGACACCATGCTGTCACTGTTCCAAGACCAATAATGTCCAGCAGTTACTTATGCCATTTTTGAGGGTACTGTTGGCTAAGGAAGTTGTCCTTTGAAGCCACACATCTTTGACATTATTTTAAGTGGCAGAATGTGTGCTTAAGCTACACAGATATTTTCACGAAGTCACTTTTTCTCACTCTTCCCTTCTCACTTACTGCCTTAGGATTCAGACACGCTTTGCCATGGTTACTCTTAAATGACACCTACCTGCTACAGTGATAATTATGTCTCCCATTTATGCCGACTTGCTACAACCATTGAGTATAATAGACCAACATCTTGTTCTTGCTTCTTTTAGGACTAGTGCATACAGAAGGAGTTTCACATGAAAATACCTTTTGCTGAAATACCCATTTAATGTCTGGTGGACTCACAAGTCCTCCACATGTGTCCAGGCAATCCTCCATTACAGGTCAAACATGTTCTTGCATTGAGAGCATTTGCTTCAAAAGAGAGTTCATTTGTAGAAGATAGTACAAAATGCTCTTTCCTTTATTCATGCCAACTGGTAGGGAAACTTTAAATGGACAAAATTTCAGTTGCAAAAGTCTTAAGTATTCATCTTAGTTTTGACCTTTGTTCTTCCTACACCTAATGCTCTCTCTCCCAAAATACCACAGTAGCCTTCTTAAGTGAATGGCAATGCCTTAATCATCGAGGTATTGTAAGGCCAGGGGGCCTCTTCCATCCTTGTCAAGGGAAATGTTAAGGAGAAGTCACCTTTTATACAACACACCATAGCCTTCTATAAATAAAGTATGTTCACTAATCCCAAAAGGACCCATCAAGACCTTAATGGAAGAAAGAAAAATAATAATAAAAGAAGTTCCAAGTTGGATTTCATGATGGGGCACAACAACATAGAAATCTCAGGTCTTTCTCAAGCAATTTTTAGTCATGAATTGTTTCTAATGTGAGGGCCACAGGGTAACAGCAGCAAGAAGAAAGACAATCAAGGATTCTGAATGTCCTAGATGGCACTGTTCTGCCTTCCCGTCACAGCTGGATGACAACACAGTATTAAAGGACCTGGGGACAGTCATTCTATGTCTTCTTTTTTGTTTGTTTTCTGTTGTGATATGTTTATGAAGTATTTTTATTGGTACATATTCATTGTACATAGTACTGGGTGTCATAAGGACTGTGGTTCCCATTTTAAATTGCTGTATAAAATGAAGTTGGAAATTACTCCATCCATAGGAGTACCAACTAAGCTTCCTACCAACCCTTCAAGTCAATCACCATTTCATCCAGCTTCAAAATTAATTAGTTCAGAGCCCCAGACTGTGAGGATCCGTGGGGGTCTTTTGTGGCTGAGGCAAGTGAAAGCCACCCACAGGGCAGCCTGGGTCATGCTGATCTGGGCTGCTTGAAGGCATCCATGGCCTGCCACAGTGTGCCATTATGAAGAGCAGGTATGTGATGGAGAAATGGGAGAGGAAAAGGCAGAGTGGCTTGTGTGCTGTGGTAAGAGGCAGTTCTGAAGCATTGAGGCCTATGAGGAATGGGCTGATGTTGGTGGCCTGCTTGCCACCCAGGACCAGGAAAACATCCGGGTTTGGGCTACTTCTTAGGGCTGGGTCTGTGGTCCCACTGCAGCCAGGGTCTGTGTTGATGTGGATGACCCATGTTACCATCAAGGCCATGGGGATACCAGGGGTCTGGGCCACCACCTGTAGCCATTTTGGTGGTCCAAGGGTCATTACCCCACTGGGCCCATGTTTATCTGAGTGACCTATGTGGGCCTTGGTGACATTCAATGTGGGGCCATGTCTGGGTTCATGGCCCTATTGCAGCCAAGGTCTGTGATGATGTCTGTGGAATTTGGGCCACCACCTAGGGCCATGTTAATGTCCAAGGGTCACAGTGCTTCAAGAGACAAGCCAGTCTGAATGGGCTACACTGCCACCTAGGGCCATTGTGACATCTGGGCCCAGACTCCTACCAGGGGCCATGTCTAGGTCCATGGTACTACCACAACCAGGGTCTATGTTGATGTCTGTGGCCCATGGTGCCAACAAAGGCCAAATGGATGACCAGGGTCTAGGCCACAACCCGTGGCTATGTTGGTGCCCGAGGGCCATCTACCCTCAGGGCCATACTGATCTGATGTCCTACACGGACATCTGGGGCCATGATGCTGTCTGGGCCAAGAGTTTCCAAAGGTATCAAGCCTTAAACATTTTTTTTAAACAGAGTCTTATTGTGTAGACTGGGATGCCTCAATTTGCAGTGATTTTCCTGCCTCTGACTCTTGGGTGCTGGGACAACAAGTGTATGCTACTATGACCAGCTGGCATTAAACTTTTTTTTCTTGATTTTTCAAGGCAAGGGCAATATCTTTGTCTATGGTCCTACTGTTCTACTGCCGCTAGGGTCTGAACTGATATTGGTGGTTTCTATTACTATTGAGGGCTGTGTAGAAGCCCAGGATCTGGATAGACACCTGAAAACATGGTTATGTTTCTAAGTCTTGCTGCCACTGAGGCCATACTGATCTGGGTGGCCTGTGCTACCACTGGGGCCATAGTGACGTCAGGTTGAGCTGTTGCTAAGGGTTATGTCCAGATGTGTGGTTGTGATGATGTCTGGAGTCTAAGATGATGTCCATTGTCTGTGTTACCACAAGGAGGGGGTGGATCATAGGAATCATGTGTGTTGAAAGCCAAGGGTTATGCTGAACAATCCTGCCCCTCACCTGGCCCTGGGATAGCTGGTCCTGCTCCTCATTGGTCACATGACTATGGGAAACAGGAGAGATTAATGGTGGTCTTATCTTTAAAAAGTTTAATGCCAATCGGTGGTGGTGGCACATGCCTTTAATCCCAGCACTCAGGAGGCAGAGGCTGGAAGAGCTCTGTGAGTTTGAGGCCAGCCTGATCTAACAAGGGCTAGTTCCAGGACAGGCCCCAAAGCTATAGAAAAACCTTGTCTCGAAAAATCAAGAAAAAAAAGTTTAATGCCAGCTGGTCATAGTAACATACACTTGTTGTCCCAGTACCCAAGAGTCAGAGGCAGGAAAATCATCACAAATTGAGGCATCCCAGTCTACACAATAAGACTCTGTTTAAAAAAAATGTTTAAAGCTTGATGCCTTTGGAAACTCTTTACTGCTGGTGCAACATATATGTATGTGGCTTTGTCTCCTCCAAGAGAGCATATACGAAGTGATTGCATTTCTGTTTAACAAGCTTGGGGAATGTATATGATCCTGTACATAAAAGACAAGCACATGCACACACTAGAGAGTGGAGAAGGTCAGAGCATGCTGCCCAGGGAAAGTCTAACTTTAAGCCAAGATTAGAAGGTTCTATGAAGGAAATGAAGGATTTCAAGAAGATGGAAATCAAAACAGCACTCCCAGGGTAAAACTGAAGGAAGAAACAGATTTCAGTTGTAGCCAACCACTATTCTATCTATCACCAAGGCCACCCCAGGATGGGCACTGATAGTGTTCCAGGTGGGAAGTTTGAGTCTGCAGAACAGAGTTGATATTCCACTTGGCCTGAGAACAGAGAGAGAAGAAGACATAGAATCTTCAGTCTTTACAAGATATGAATAGAATATTCCACCCCATTAGAGATGCAGACTGGTGGCCTTACCCTCCAACAGCCAATAGGAATGAGTAAGAAAAGGGAGAGAATGAAAGACTATTACAACAGACAAGCATTTCTACATGGAAACAAGAAGAGGAGAGACTGAGCAAATGGTCTTCTCTAGCACCACCATATTCAGCCACCATCTTCTCTTGTCTTCCCACACTGATCTCTTAACTAATCTTCATGTGTGCACTACATTTATACCCCCACAGTAGCCAAACAATTGTTATTATTACTGTAAAATATACATCATAAATATAATTTGCTTCTAAAATGTGTATATTGAAGGTCTACCTACCTACACACAGGCACACAGGCACACACACACACACACACACACACACACACACACATTTGTTGGAGGGAGGTCACTTGTTGGTTCCTGGCCACTTGGCTACCTTAGACCCAAAATAATCACACAGAAACTGTATTAATTAAATCACTGCTTGGCCCCTTATTTCTAGCTTTTTATTGGCTAACTCTTATGTTAATTTTACCCATTTCTATTATTCTATATATTGCCATGTGGCTGTGGCTTACCAGGTAAAATTCCCAGCATCTATCTCCAGTGGCTCTATGACTTCTCTCTGACTCACCCTTCTTTCTCCCAGCATACAGCCTAGCTTTTCCCACCTACTTCTGTTCTTCCCTGCCATAGGCTCAAAGCAGTTCTTTATTCATTAACCAATAAGAGCAACACATAGACAAAAGGACTTCCCATACCACAAACACACATACATACATACACACACACACACACACACACACACACACACACACACACCAGTGCTGCTGCATTTGGACTATAGAAGTAAATGGTTAAATAAGATCACAGACTTGGGGATCTGGTTCAGTAGAATTAATACCCTTAAGAAGAAACACAGAGGAATTTAATTTCTCTGTTTTCCTCCCTTCCCTTCCTACTTTGATGGATAGATTAGTGTGAGCTTACTCACACTAATAATAATAATGAGTAATAGGTTGAATACTTGTGAGCTATTATTTATAGAAAATTTACATTGGTATAGATTCTTGTATATTGATACAAGTTCAGTACACTCCTATTTCTGTTTACAATATTTGTACACCTATGCAAAGTTATTTTGTCATATTGTATGCATGCATATTTCTACCTTTGCTTAAGACATTTTGTATATTGATACAGTTTTAGGATACATCTATCATATTGCAATATATATTTCTACTTCTGATCAAGATATTTATACATTGCTTGCATTTTAAGATTATTGTCCTCATTTACTGCACAGTTGTTTAAAGATTGTTTAATATTCTAATATGAGGCCTTACTCTTTAAACTAGATAGGTATTAAGAATTATAGATCAATAGCCATCCATGTTTGTCATACTTATAGTTAGACTAATCAGGTTCTTTAGATACATAGAGATTGTATTCTATATAGATAGGTAATCTTCAACTACTTCAAAGAGCTGTAGAATATAGCATTTAAATAATTTAGGGTTCTGTTGATGTGAGACACGATTGCTCCTGGCAGCACTGATCTATTCCTGAGAGAATGTTGAGCACCAAAGATACTCCACTTGGAGCTTGTTTTCTTCTTGGAAAAACTAGCCCTTTGGCAAAGAACTACCCATGCCTCAACCACTGACAAAATGCAAGGTATTTGGACAGGACAAGCAGGATACAAGAAAAAAGGCTACCAAATCTTGCCAAGATGGAATAAGATGGTTTTGAAAAATTTCCTGCCTCTGAAAATGGTCTGTCAGTTACTCTAGGCCTTAGCCAAAGTTGGTTGCTCCAACGTTGCAAATGAGACTGGGTGATTGCCCAGGTAGCCAGTTGTCTCTGTCATTTATTACACATTTTGGAAGTTGCTTGATTGTACTTCCTGTTTACTCAAGTAATATTATTTCCCTTCTCAGGTCTTTGATGGGGTTGAAAACTAGATAGTTGTAGTAATTTTCCTCTCATGATTTAGCCAATCCATTTCTAATACAAAACTTAGACTCCTTAGGATAGGATAATTATTGAAATATTTAGCATATGTTTCTTTCTTGATATTGTTTATATTGGTTGTAATTCTAATTTTTATACTTGATATTTGTTCTTATTGTATATTGCTTTGTATTGGGTTTGGAACTCTCTTATTTAGACAAAAGTGAGAGGTGCTGTGGGAACTCCTTCAGCCAATAGTCTTTATGATACCAGACCACTTGGGTGTGGTGTCTTGTACTATAAATGCAGACATAAAGCTTGTGCAGTCTCTCCCTCTCTCTCTCTCTTTCGGCTGCCAGATTTGATCCTGTTCCTGGCTCATGCAGAGGACTGTTAATCTGTGAGTCTACCCCTAAATAAAGAACCCTTTATTATACTCAATTCTGAGCTAGTGTGGGACTACTTTATCATATTCTCTACACTTCTCATTCTCTAAGCCCAGAAACCTTCACTAACTTTGCCTTTAATTCATACCATGAATGTCTAATATGCATCTAAAACTCAGGGATGAGCACACAGTAAGAGATAGTACCTCCAACTACGACCAGGATATAAACCTAAAATATTCATTTCCTGCCCCTTTTCCACAAACAAACTGGAGAAATCAGAGCAGAGGCTCCACCTTCCTTCCTAAACTGCCTGTGCTTCACAAGACATTGAGGCACATTTATTCTGGGATAAGAAAACATTTTCCACGGAATTTACATGTGCACTGCATAAAGTAGTCACGAGTTATTACGCCCATTTTTCATCTTCAGTTAAAGTACTTTTTCAAAAATAGAACCAGACACCACTCAGAGGGGAACTACATTCTCTCTCGACTTAACTGACATATCTAGTACAGAACACACATGCTTGATTTGCTCAGAGGCCAGCATGGCTCTGGCGGGGACACAGGTGGGAATGCTCAGGGAACAAGCAGGCCAAGGGCTACGATAGATGAGATGCTAGCATGCGAGTTTCACTAACCAAGGCCCGGCAGGCAGCCATTTACAGCCAGAGCTCCCTGTAGCATTCCCCAGGGTTTTCTGTCCGCTCTGTTCTCATTTGAAATGTTTTTATAGCGATGATAAACGGACTCCAAAGAGAAACGTTTCAGAACACATGGTCTCTGTTACTGGCGTAGGTTCAGATGTGTTTCGGGTGTAAATGTGCACCCTAGCTCTTCTGATTGTTCCCCGGGGTCACTAAAAGCACATGAAAGAACATGGAGAAAGAGAGAGAGAGAGAGAGAGAGAGAGCGAGAGAGAGAGAGAGAAAGGCTGATTAACCCCAGCAAGTGAAACACTGTTTAATGGAAGATCAGGTATGTTCTAATTGTCTGAAACCCTTTCTGGCAGGAATTTCCTGGAACTCACAGACTGCACTGAGGCTGAAACAACATTCAGAGTGTCCTCCTCCAGGATTTTATGGCTCTACCTTCTGCCCTGGGGAGAATAAGACTTCAATCGTAGATTCAAACCATTGCACTAAATGCTAATGAAAGTTAGAGGGATCTAGGATCCATGAGCTAGGGCATACATACGTACTCTCATGACACAGCATGAGGAGAACTGAGAAAATGGGCATGGCAGACAGCAGCAGAGCCATGCTGCAATCCAGCTGGCCAGGAAGCCCTGATCTTCCCAAGGTCCCCGTGCCCTAGGTTTTGTAGAATTGTTTTAAGAATTAGAAACAAAGGCCATGTTCACTGCTTAGCACTTTGCATAACAGGTCGGGGTACCTCTCCTAATCTAGTCCATTACCATGGAACTGGAACAGATACCCCGCAACACTAATACTAATAAGCATTTCTCAAACTGCTGATGGTAGAAAATGACAAACTCTTTTTCAACTTGAAATCCAACCTGAGAATAATCCAGCAAATATGAAAAACAAAAATGCCCTCTGGTAGTCTCCTTAAGTGGGAAAATAGACTTGAAAAAATTAATTTCTATTTTCCTCCCTTTCCCTCCTTCCCTCAGTCTCTTTCTCTATATATTTTTGTTATCTCTCACTCTCTCTCTTTCCCCCCTCTCTCTCACACATACACACAAACAAACACCTTTCTTCACAACTGTGCAGTCAGCAAGTGAGCTATTATTAACACAGCAGCAGACACCTCAGCAACAGGATCTGGTGGGCAAAAGAGGACCCTGCTCACACCACAATGTTCCAATTCATGTCCCCCAGCATCCTAATGATTCTCTTGATTGTCATTAGTTAATTCAGAACAAACAGTGGGAAAACTCAACAACAATTCAGAGCAGACTACCAAATGAACTTGAGCTGAACCATCCCACCGTCTCCAGGAGCGAGCGGACATGGGAATGAAAGAGTACAGGCTCCTGCCAAGACGGAGGGGAGACAAAGCATGGATTTCAGTGTGGCTAATTCCCCAGGAGAGATTTCACAAGGGTCCAAATCTTCCAAAGCATGAAAATCACATGGGCTTTTACCAAAGAGGAAGTCAGACACAATGCAGGGAAGGGCTTGGGAGTCTTGGCTGCCTGCCCAGGCCCTTGAATGTGTTGGTTTATCCAGCCGGTCCAGCAAGTACATGCAAATGCAGCTACAGAGCAGAGTGGAGTTGAGGGAGGTGAAGCCATAAACAATACCAAGCGTGGCAATTCTCAAGGAAGGTGCTCCTTGCGGTCTATTGTTGAAGGAGGAGGTGAAAAGGAAGTATTGGCTTCCCAGTCCAACAGATCTCAGATCCAAAACTGTCTCCATCTCATCATGACAAACAGCCCAGTGCCCAACTCTGGGCTGTCAGTATGGGAGATTTTCAAGAACACAGCCCTTCCCTGAAATGCGGTCCAATGATAGCAAATGTAAAAATCGCCTTCAAGGAAAGGCGTCCTAACAGAAACATGTGCCTCTCACAATTCAGATCCATGTTTTCCTTCATTATTCAGTCTGTAGTGTCAGGCATTTGGCTAAACAGAAGGCAAGTTAAACTCAAAATAATGTTACATTGACCATAAGAATTGAGGTCTGAGCATATAGATCAATGGTATAACACTTTCCTGGCATCTGATGGTAGGGTTTGACTCCCATCACACTAAAAATGGTAAAATAAAAGTTAAATAAGGAGAAAGATTGATGTATAAACAGATGGTCAATTAAGTTTTCCCAGAAAAAGTAAAACACAATAGGATGTTATAGACAAATGAAGTATTTCAGCAAGAAGGGAAAGTATATGAGTGTGTATGGATAAGTATGCAAGAAATTAGAATCCCATGTGTTGATTGGAGTTGTGGCTTCTTAATGTGTGGTCTACAGACCACCCACACTAGATTTTGACTTTACAATTTAATTTGAATCCCTTGACTAGAGAATGTAGAAGTTTACATTTCTGATAGGCATCTAATCTGTTTTAATGTATATAAAAATTGATCTGGCTAAGGGGAAAAGGCAAATTTAAACAAATATATACTCTTCCCTTAACAGTAGTCACACACACACACACACACACACACACACACACACACACACACACACACACAGTAGGTAGCAGAAAGAAGAAGAAAATGAAGAAGGAAAGAAGAGAGTCAATCTAAGTACTATATGGAGCAGTTTAGTAAAGAAACCCGAGTCCACTCCACCTGCGAAGTGACTTCTGTGTAATACTGAGAGCAAACAGAACATCGGTGGCCTGTATCAGGTAATTAAAGTTCCTCTAAGCCATCTATTAGTAGTTTGGCTCTATCCTAGGGGCAATGGAACACTAGTGTAGGTTCCTAACCAATACATTGACTGTCTCCACCTCTCAGCCTACCATGTACTCGTTGACGGGAAGGAGATTGCTTTTGACCAGCATAGCCATCACTGACTTCCCCAGCTCCCCGTTTCCTGTCATTAGCAAGCCTTGAAAGCATTTCTTACATTCGCCTCTCCATCTATTAGCCTTCAATCCACGGCAGACTCCCTCTGTTCTCACGATCCTGTTGACTCTGCACCCTCCAGTAACCTCATAGTTGTCAAGTCTGTCAGGCAGTCTATGATGCTTGCCTTCTCTTGAACTTTTCTCCTTGAATGTCCCTGTGTTAATACTTTAGACCTCATCATCCATGTTCCCCTTATTTTCCTGTACCTTAAATTCTCCTGTTTCTATGGTTCCCCATTTTTAAAATCAAGTAACATCTGTTCTTGCCCCACATACCTAATTGAGAGCAAGTTCGTCCAGCATCTGCTGCTATTGTCTGGGTAAGAATATTACCCTAATATTTAGAAGCTTAAAAATACCCATTTTATTGTCCTCCCACACACTGCGGTGTAAGGATCTGGAAAGGGTACAGCGAGAATGAGACCTCTTTATTCAAACCATCTGAGCCTAAGCTAAGAGGACTCAAGACTGGGGCAATTTATGGGCTAGACATGTGTGGTGGACAATGTGTGTACGCAACCCCAGATATTTGTATCTTAATGTAATGGTACTATGGATACTATAAAGTGGAAACTTTGAGGGGAAATTGAGTTTGGATGAGGTTTGTTGGTGGGGGCATCACACTGAGACCAGTGTCCTTGGAAAAAGAGGAAGTGAGTAGAGCAAAAAGCACAGGCCACAGCAAAAGGAGGCTACTGGCAAGCCAGGAGGAGGCCCCCCCACCAGACACAAGATCTCCTGACACCTTGATCTTGAACTCCCAGGCTTCAGAAATAGAACTCAGTATTTTGTTATGCTTCTCTGTCCATGTTTTTTGTCATAGCAGCCCAAATGGATTAGGACAGACTGGAGAGAGGAAGCTTTACTGGTGTTCAGTACCTGATCTAGAGTGACCACACTGTGCTCCAACAAGAGACCTCTCCATGCAGCCTAGGCTGCCCTGCAGTGCACTGACTTGGATCTGGAGGCCAGGATGTTATAATTAACAGGGCAGCAGCTGCATGGTATTTTCTGACTTAGCCTCAGAAGTCACAAAGTATCGTTTTCACCTGTAACATATGAGTCACGCATCACTGCAAGTTCATAGTGAGGGAACATACGCGCCATCCCTTAAAATGAAGACTAGCATGCAACAGCTTTGAAAAGGACATATGATAGCCATAGCCACAGATCATACATGACTTCAAAATAGTCATCGCAAGCCTGGCTCTAGGTTTATGTTTCCAGCTGATTATTGGTGGTGTTGTTCCTTGTTATTTTATATAAAAACAGGATATAATTATAGGCTCTCCATAAGAGGAAGACACAGTTCTGAGTATTGACCACAATAACACTAGGAATTCAAAACTGCTATCATTACTACTTGAAAATATTTTTAAATTATTTCCATTGGTATATAATAATTGTACATATATACTGGAGACTGTAACATATACAAGTATTCAGCACACAATGATCAAATAACAGTAATTAGCATATACTCATCATCTCAAACAGTCATTGTTTGCTTTGGAAGCACCAAAATTCTTTCCTATAGCTATCTTGAAACATATAATAAGCCATTATTAAATGTAGTCACCCCACTGTATCATAAAATACTAGAACTTCTTCCCTTTTCTATTTGTTTTTGGTTTTGGTTTTGTTTTGTTTTTTTGTACCCAATCCCCATTCCCAACTTCTGGAAGCCACTATTCTATTCTTTACTTCCATGAGGTCACCCTATATAGTTTCCACATCTGAGTGAGGACATATGGTAATTGTCCTTCTATACTTAGCATCACTGGTTTCAAAAAGATGCTAAACATTGCACATTAAGGTCACCCAGATAATACAATGGAGCCATTCTATGGCCCAAGCAATCTGCTTCCAAATCTTAGTCTTTTAAGTAGGAAACCACCTGGCACAGATCTTCCACAGGCATTTCAAAATCAGTACAGTAATCAAAATAAAGTTTTAATCTACCATTTCCCAATTAAAATGAAAATATCTTACTGTATTTCTTACATATTCTCTCCTGACTAAAAATTCTACCATTCATGTAAAGCCCAAATGTCAGATTGAGAGCCAACCAAATCTCTTATACTCTCCAAATTCCCCTGTGAAATTTGTTCCCAGACTGTCAATGGACATCTTAAGGATTCTCCTAGTCTCCCACTGTTTCCCATCCTGAACACCCCACAGACATTGTCCCCTTTCTACTGTACTAACTTTCATGTGGACTCCTGCTTTTTGCTAGTTTTAATAAAAATGGCCCCCAAAGGAAGAAGCACTGTTAGGAGGCGTGGCCTTGTCAGGTTAGGTGTGACCTTGTAGGAGGAAATACGTCACTGTGGAGGTGGGCTTTTAGGTCTCATATATGCTCAAGCCATGCCCAATGAGACATACCATTTCCTGTTACTGGCAGGTGAAGACGTGGGACCCTCAGCTTCTCCAGCACCATGTCTGCCTGCAAGCCACCAGGTTACACCATGATGATAATGGACTAAACCTCTGAAATTGTAAGCTACCTCATTAAATGGTTTTCCTTTATAAGAGTTGCCATGGTTGTGACATCATTTATAGCAATGATGATATTTGTAAGTATAAAATTAATCATTATACCCATTGCTTAAAACTCTTCAAAGACTTCTGATGGAATAAGCTAAAAATATTAGTTCACCATACAAAATCCCCTCTGATGTGGCCTCTGGGTACCCTGGCCACCTGTGCTGTGTCTCTCACCTTTGTCAACCTCTAGCTGTGAGAAATTACTTGTATCTTCCTAACTTACTGTGTGTCTTGCCTTTCCATATATACACTCTGTTTTCCTTCTTAGTCTTGCCCCAGTTCAGCCACTTGGAAAACTTACTTTTAAAATAGACAGCTAAGCAGACATAAGCAGGAGGCAAGACGCTGTTGAGGATACTCACCCCTTTGAGATTGTGTACAATGTGATTGGATTAGGAAGTCAGATATCAGGTAACCAGGGAAATCATGCTACATCCTGGTAGCTCTGTCTCTAGATGGTTAAAATGTGACTCGATAGCTACAGCTGGGTTCTTCCCACCACATCAGAAATGCAGATACCAGGGCACCTTCTTGATGACTCTCTATACACATCAAAGATATCCTGATAAGCAAAGAAAGAAAGAAAAAAATCACAGGGACATCTTGACCACAGAGCATCTATCTTAGAGTGGGATGAAGGTTTTACCAAAGGGGAAGTACTTAATGATGACATCTGATAAAGAAGATTACTTTACCATTAATAATCAATCAAAATCCATGCACAAATATGACAGACAAATGGGGCATCTGGATCAAGTCACCAGCCACTGCTTGCACTCCTCCACAGCCACAGCTCGCTCCTCCTTGGAAAGGGCCAGCATACCACTCCACTCCGCCTTTTCTTTCTGTCACATCCATCCCCAATGAAAATTCCGCCTCTTAAACCAAAATACTCCTCTCAATTGGCTAGCAGACTGGTGACAGAATTCCTATAGAATTATCAGAAGAGGGAAGTAAGCATAGAAAACTTCTTTTAAAATCTACAATGCAGAACTCAATGGGCCACTGTCACCTTTCAAGTCAGCCCCACTCATCTTCCCCTGGAATATTTTGCTTCGCTTTTGTTAAACTCCTTCTTAAACAGCCTGTGTCTCTTGGCTTGATTATTTCCTTGAAAAAGACAAGAACTGAGAAGAATTCTGGCATGGTGGTACAGGCTACAATCTGAGTACTCAGAAGTCTAGGACACAAGTTGTTGGGAGTTTGAGGCCAGGCTGAACTATACAGAGAGTGCTGTGCTATGCTTCAAAAAGCTAAAAGAAACAAAACTAAGACTTTTCCCAGTAGCATTGCCCACCTACAACCAGCCTTGCAGAGCTTTTCTTTACATCTTTCCCAGGGACAGTGGATTATGTCACTCTAATTCCATCATACTGGTGCAATAGTGGCACAAAAGATGTGGAAGAAACCAACAAATACATGATTGAATTCAGGTCCACTCCATGAGAGGAACTCATGCCTGAGACCACGTGGGTGGCTGAGAACCTGAGACCAGATAGGCCACCCAAGGAAAATCAAATACTGGTGTTCTACTAAAGGAACAGAGCCATCTAATTGCTCCTAATGACATTCTCCCATTGACATAGATCAGTATCCTGCTTAGCCACCATCAGAGAACCTTCTTCCTGCAGCATATGGGAACAAATATAGGGACTTGGATACTCCATCTAAATGGGCTGTCTCCATCAAATCCTTCCCCTCAGGGCTCAGGGATCTATGCAGAAGAGGAAGGACATCAAGAGCTGGAGAAGATGGAAGATGACAAGGACACAGTGCTTTCCAGATACAACAGGGCTGAGTATGCACAAACTCAGAGAGACTGCAGCGTCACACACAGGTCTAAGCTAGCTAGGGCTCCAGCACTGAAAGGGGAAGTGAACACAAGGTCCTATCTCCTATCGACAACCACTCACAAAGAAGAAATTGGTTTTCTATGACATGTCATACTGGATGTACAAACTACACTTAAGGGCAGCCCCAAGTCCAGCAGTAGATGGCTCTGATTTAATGGCACCAAATATTTAGTACAAAGACAAAGAAGTATAGTGTAACTAACCTGTCCTACAAGCCAGTTCATGAGATAGGTGTAAACAATCAGTAATGACAATTACACAGTATCAAGTAATTTGTCTCATATTTTGTAACAACCACGTGCATGCACACTTGTGTATGCATGAGTGTGGGGGGGTGGGGGGATGGGGAGTGTGTGTGTATATAAAAACCTAGCTAGTGACTGACAGAGGAAATGTGTTCTGCAATCATACACCCATCAAAGTAGTCAAAAATAAACAGAATGTAGTGTTTATTTTACTGATAACTGAACATAGATGGGGCCCTGGGAAACACCTAAAACTAGAAAAATCACCTATCCCCTGAGAACTGTACAAACCACAGAATCAGGTAAAATGATGCCATTCTTGGTTCTGGAAGCCACACTTTCCCAGACTGAGCCACTCGGTTTACAGATTCCCGAATCTCCTTTCCCTTTTCTCCAAGTGCATCCAAGCAGAATGCTCTATTGAACATACTCAGCTCTCCTGGGCCAGGGTGGCCCTATCCTATTGAACATTAAGTCCAAGACTTCCTTGGGTTTTTAAGCATCTCATGCTTCTTTTTCCACATCCTTGCCTCTCTTCTTGTGAACCAGAACATTCTGACTCATAACACTAGATGCGCTTGGTTCCATCTACAGCTAAAGCAGAATGCTACCCAGACACCCCTGGCCTCCCTTCCTATACTAGGCAGACACTGAAGCTGAGCTGATCTGGACTGTTTCTTTCACTTCTACCATTTGTTAGCTATGTGATCTTCAGTGAGCTAATCCCATTCAGACAAGTTATTTCCCAGCCTAAGAACTGATACTAACCATAGCAATTTGCTGGACTGGTGAAGACGAACAAAGACATCGTTACCACCCCTGGACCACAGAGGTGATTAACGAACAAACAGTCACCCCTTTCTGAGGCACTGCCATTTCCCTCAGTCTGACGGTCTGGGTCCCCTTGTTCCCTTTCCTGTAGACACCCTCATTTTGGCTGCAGCAACCAGAGAGCTTCAAATCCTACATTCTCACACTTACCCCTGTGTATCAAACAGTCATGTCCAGCCACCTGTATCTGGGGGTAGCTATGAATGTAACCCACACTCAAATAGAAAACTTACCTAGAACATCATCATGAGATTGGGGGGGGTAACAGGGCACGAGAGGGGATTACTGCAAGCATAAACATCACAGATAACAAACCACGTCTAGGTCTCAAGGCGAGACATGCCTGATTAGGCGCAGATATACTTGGTATTTTTTTTTTATGCTGTAAGGGACACCATGCAGAAACATTTCTTGATTCTCGCAATACTCCTACAGGTACAGTAATTGTTCCTGCTTTACAGACAAAGAAATGAAGACTTTAACTTGGCCAAAAGTTAGAAAGTAAGAAAATATTAACGAACTCAAAACTGCTAAATTCCGAAGTGCCTGGATGTGCTCGTGTTTTGTTTTAATTGAAAGTACGGAGGCTGCGGTTTGATTGCTTTTAACTACCCAGTAAAGTGCACTGCTAAGCAAGTAGACCATGAATAGGACAGGTGTTACTTAGAGGAATGATGGACTCTGAAACCTGAAGCCTCTTTGAACCCGGAGAGGTCTGGGCGACTGCACCCAGCTAAGCGCTCCTCTGGCCAGGCGCTGTCTCTCACTTCCAAAGTTGGAGCTTTCCTTGGTGGGAGGGGGGCGGGGAGGAGGGGAGGCCAGTGACGTCACTCCGCAGCAGGGATAAAACTCCCCGACAGCATTCCCAGCTAGGTCGCAGCCTGGGGAGCTAAGTGGGTTGTCCGGTTCCGGGACAAGCAGTGTGCACCCGTCGTTCGACCCAGTGGCAGGAAGGCATCATGCCCCAGAACGTGGTACTCCCGGGCCCTGCGCCCTGGGGCTTCAGACTCTCCGGGGGCATAGACTTCAACCAGCCTTTGGTCATCACCAGGGTAGGTGTTTTCCGTTCTGATTTTTGCTAAGGGTCACCTGGCATCCAGGAGGCGCGGCAAGTGGCTCTGGAGCTATAGGAGAACAGCCAAGAAGCCCGGGGAGGGAGGCAGGATAGCGCACCAAGTGAAGGAAGGGGAGGCTGGTGCTTCTGGCTCGCAGTTGAACTTCAGCAACAAGCTGAAAAGATGCGAAGCAGTTTTGAAATTTAACCAGGTCAGCTCACACGCCCTGCATCCCTTTTTCTTGGCCCCCCAGCCACGTTTCCAGGAGAGGATAACTGGCAGTGCCAGTTCCTGAGCTCAGAGGAGGGTCCCCTAGCTGGGGGTGCCTTGGACTCTCCCCACTCCGCTTCTTTCATATCAAACAGACACAGGGAGAGAGAAAGGTACTGAGAACGCACAGATATTTGGTAGAGCGAAACTTGCACCTGAGCTATTCTCTTGCTTGGATGAAAACTTCGGCAGGGTGCTATTCACAGGCCATAGCGTGGATTGGCCAAGTTGGAACCACTCATATCAACCCAGGCAGGGAAAATATTACTAATGTGTATTCCTCCGTTTCCAGGCATTTTGAACAAATATTTTTCCAAAGCTGGGAACTTGGCTAAGAAAGCATTACCTATAATTCAAACTACAAAAGAAAACCTGTGCAATAGTTTACCTGATAGAGAACAACTACCAAGGCTAATAACTTTGAAAATAAGACTTTAGTAACAAAAGCAAACGGGTTTTTTCTTCCATGTTATCTAAAGCAGAACCCAACAAGAAGAGGGGTGTAAAAATGAAACCCAGGTTTCCTTTTCTGATAGCAAATTTCTAGACTAATTGTAAAACATTATTTGGTCTAGTTGCTAGTTTCTCAGTTTTTTTTAAAGCAATCATTTCAGTTACCACATGCAAGCCATTTTAAACATAAAGGCATAAACTTTCAAATATTATAATTTTATTCTCCAAATGTTATACTTCTCTTCCTGCTCATACTGTATTTTATAAATGTATGCTTTATAACCTGATCATTCACAGATTCTTGAACAAGGCAACATATGTATGTCAATATCATTTGGGGAGCACTCTGTTTCTTTAAAGTCTCAAAGCATGTATCATAGGGATGCATGCAATGGGTCATTTCAAGATTTGTTTTACATTTTTCAAAAACATATAAACATGTCTGACATGTGTTTTTATATGAGACATGAAAACATACCCCCAGAAATGCTCTTAAGTAAATTAAGCAGTAAATGCTTCCGTGATCTGGGCCAAGCAATTCCTTTTATAGATTCACCAAGGAAAACAGTTTCCACAGTTTCTACTAAGAAGTATGCTTAGTTTATATAGTTTCACTTGCTCATATTAAATAACAGAAGCTTTTGAATCCTAACAAAGAATAAATCATATTTAAATTAAATCCCAAAGAATGAATTATGTCATAAAGACTCTTGAAACTTACAAAAGAATTATCCTACTTTTAGTTTGTAACATATCTGTCGAATGAATCATGTGTTTGAAATTAGGGATTGTTGACACTAAAAGCAATATTATCTTAAAGCAATCTTGCATCTGCATTTGGACTATGAAGGCTATTGGTGAATGTATTTGATGTAATGACAATTTTATTTGAAGAACCATTCTGTCTTGAATTTCTAACTCCTATCTAATCTGGGCCACAACTGTAGACACTTGATTCAGTAATAGACCAGACATTATTTATTTAAAGTACACCTTTTCAATTACTTTAACTTCTAGGGAACAGAGAACACTGAACTGTTCAACCCAAATTGTCTCTAAAGCCATGTGTATCAGGAATTCTTGTTGAATAAATGCAAGCCCACTCACTTGGGCTTCTATGCCTTCATTGAAACTGATTAAGAATATATCCACTGAAATTACAGAGACATGAGAAATCATTTGGATAAAAACTTAGGAGGAATTAGTCAAAAAAAACTGTTGTTATATGCAGTGGAATCAGTCAATTTTGTATTTGTAATATTATTCTAGAAAGTATTGACTAACATTGTGTATACTGTTATATTTTTTGCTCAGCACACATCCTGCTAAGACTGTTACTTTGGTTAGCTCACTTCAAGCTCACAACATCCCTATTTGAGCAGAAAAAAAGGGTCCCCTTTCACAGATTAGAACAACGAGCCTTTAAGGCAGTCTTCAGTGCACCAATGATCACAAGTGGAGGACCAGGTCCACCCAGCTCCAATGTCTGTACGCTCAAGACTACACATGATAAAAATGTCTTTCACTGTCTTCTTGTGACGTCCAATATGTCAGTGGCCCATCTCTTCTACGTCAAGATCCACTGTCTGTTCTTTGGGCTGCTATCTTTATTCAAGATATTACAACTTCCTGCCTAGAAGCCTGCCTGCCTTCTCCCATCCACCCTGTGTATTCTTAGCATCCATCTTTGAAAAGCACAAGGGGCCTGTCATCCTCCCCCTTAACATCCTTCAGTGACATCACCAGCTGGTAGAGAACAGACGATGTGTTCTTCAGCATGGCTTTTTACTGTCTGTTGCGACTTCCTTCCCTCTCCCTTGTCTCCTCTCACTCCATACATGGACAGTGATGTCACAGCTCTGGCTGCTTGTGACCTCCCTGGCATGGCTGAGCTTCTGACACATGTCGCTTTCTCCCAGAATTCTTTGCTCTACCTCCACCCCGTGGTCCTCTCTGCCTATGAAAACCTATTCAAAACGTCTCCCCAGGCTGTCTTCTAGTCATGGTCATTTCTTTCATTGCACAATGATGGCTTTTCTCCTATCTGCTCTTATTATCATGTCTATACCACAGGTACTTAAGCATACCCCACTCCATCACTTGCTCCTTGAGGGCAGGAACCTTTTACACTGGAAATTGTTCAATACGTAGCACCATCTTCTATATCATAAATGCCATAAAATAAGTATAGCCATAATATGAATGACTAACTTGTTCACCCTTTACATAACTTTTTTGCCATGAATAATAGCTAGGCTGTGCTCTCCAAATATTCACTTTACAATAAAGGTAACTATTTGTCTATTTGGTTAAATTCTTAAGGACACAAAAGACTGAAATGCAAAAGTCATACTTACTGTCACAAGAAGGTCCTTCCTTACACGAGAGGTATTTTCTCGAGCCATTTAAGTCAGTTTTTGTCCTACTACAAGCTAGGTTGTATGTACCCTTCACCCTGTTCTGTATAAATGCAGACTATGGAGGGTCTCCAATTCATGACACTGCTGCTTTTTAATGGTATGAAAGTGACACACCTTCAGTTCAGACCACACTTAGAGTTTTGCCTCTGCCTGTGCTAGCAACTGACAATGTGCTGCTCTGTCTTGATGCCGGATAGTGCAAAAAAAAAAAAAGCCACAGCTAGAGTCGGCCACGTGACCAGGAGAGCAACAGTGAGCCTCTATAGTGTATTGTATTGCTCTGCATTAGGATGTTCAGTAGGGTTGATATATTAGGTTTTTGGTAGTTTAAGATGTTTTCAATTGCAATTGATTGGAATGTAACTTCATCTTACCTCAGGGAGCTTCCAGACAACACTGCTAGGAGACGATGAGGCTCCACACAGAGCTGTGGGAAGGTTATTGGTGGACAGAGTCTAAGCCAGGACTGCCAGGTTCTTGGCCTCTTATCCAAAGGATTGAGAACAGGGGCTCACAAGGACTTGCAAAAGTAGCAAGATAACTTTATTCTGAGTACAGATTAGAGAAGGAGACACCATCAAAACTGACTGTGGGCCACATGAGTGAAACTACTCGAGGGACTCCACCCCATCGTTGTTCTGGGCCTATTTTATTGGACTTAGAAGAAGGACTTCATTACCAAGGGATGTATAGTTTGGGTGGTTCTCTATGTTGTTTGAAAGGTTAGAACATACATTCATTTTCCCTGTGTGCATGTCCCTTCCTATAATGCAGCTGGCTTTAATTGTATGCACAGCCAATTCTACATAGATAGAAGATGGTAAGTAGAAAATTCTCCTAAAAGTTTGCTAGGAAACACAATTTTGCCTTATTTTGCATGTATCCAAAGCCAGATCAAGGCGGATTAGCCTTTCTAGTCACCCATATATGTGATGGGAATACACTTGAATAGAAACTATCTAAATGTAGTTGTACTGGGATGAGAAAACTCATACCATTCTTAGAGATGGGAATGCCAGTAGCCTGGTATAGGGTGGGAGGGAGGTTCTGGAGGACTCTAAGGTTGCTAAGTACACTGTTTGGAGTAGGGGAGGTGCATAGTATATGCAGGCAAAGAAACTAGGCTGTCAAGCGCATCATTACTAGCAGGGGTGGGGGTGGTGCATAACCAAAATTGGGAAGCCAGGTTGCTAAACTGTCTCCTATCCTCTCCTGTTTCAAGGTAATGCGTTACCTTCCCCACCCCCAAATCTGCTGAAATTGTAGTTCACAAAGTGAAGACAAAGAGTTTCTGTTCCATAATTATTCACAAACCTACTAACCAGTGCAATAATTTTTAGTATACTTTGAAGAAACACATGCACACATCAAAAGGCAGGAAAATAAACCACCAGACCCAAGGTTTTCTAGACAACACATGCACTATATTTTGTGTAAGGTAAGACATTCAGTTTAAGAGAGTGTTTTGGTCCAATCTGAAATGCCTCGCACTACATTGTATTTTGAATACTCAGTCTTTAGTTCGTGCTGGAATATCACAGAAGGTTTTAAGAAATGAGGCCTGGCTCATGGAGGCAATGAGGGCCAAGCCTTTGAGGTTACACCCCCCCCACTAGGCAGCCCTCTGTCCCCTCTATAGGTTATTCTGCCAGATATTCTGTCACGCAATGACACAAAACTCATAGAGAGTGGTTATTTCACATGTCTATGTGAGTGTCTTTGGTTTTTCTTGAAAGAAGATCCTAAGTGTTCTTCTGGAAGTTTCTTGATCAAGCAGGAAATGGATTTACTCTCACAGACAAGTCACAAATTGTTGACATTTGTAAAATCCATATATGAAAGGCAGCACAAACTCAAGTTGTTCACATGTCATGAAATGGGTGTATATCTGATGTCAGTATTCCTTTCCTCTATTTTTATCCCCTCTTCCTTCTCTTTAGAGAGCTCTGGGATTAGTGTGGCTGTGAATGCTGCATGGAGCTGAGAACCAACACAGAGTATGTCGGTGTACCATTAGTGCTTACAGGCTCTCTCTCTCTTTCTCTCTCTCTCTTTCTCTCTCTCTTTCTCTCTCTGTCTCTCTTTCTCTCTCTTTCTCTCTCTCTTTCTCTCTCTCTCTCTCTCTCTCTCTCTCTCTCTCACACACACACACACACACCAGTCTATTGCTTCAATCTAAACTTTATTTGAAATTTGAAATGTGTATAGTTGGACACCATCTTATCCCAGGATAAAACAAGGGTAGTAGAACAATTGATGTGAATATATTATCACAGCAAAACCCATGTCTACAGAGAAGCACTCACTGGTACACATGTTCCTAACACTGATTGCAAAATATCCCATACATTGACAGGCACTAATGGAGAGCAATTATAATTTAGACGGATCTATAATATAATATAATACAATACAGATGGATCTCTCCCCTGTGAGAAGCTTATGTGTCAGTGGAAGAAGGGACATGTACACAAACTGCCATGACAAACTGGTCCAAGAGTCCCCAAGAAAAATATGGCTTAAGAGAAAGCAGGAGGCACAGGACTGAGGAGATCACCTGCAGGGAGGCTGCAGGGAGTAGTGGAAAAGCTGTCAAGTGAAAACCGCAGTAAGAATTTCAGGTTTTTCACTGATTAAGAAGCCTCACCTGAGTATCTTACAATTTCTGGGCATCAATTTTCTCACATTAAAGTAACAGCAACTGTTTTACAATATTGTCTTAATAATTAAGCAAACTGATGCCCCTCTATATATATATATAAAATAATACTATCATTACAGCAAAATAGTTGCCTTTATCCCAGACTGCACATTAGAATCACGCAGATCACTTTGAAAATACCTATGCTTGGGGTCATGCGGAGGTTCTACTGTAAATGATGTGAGATGTCACTCTAGAAACTTCCACAGTGCCCAGGTTCTGGATGGATTTATCTGCCAGGCAAGGATTCCAAAGTTTATTTGGTAGGGAATGAAGGACAACTGAATAGGCTAACATGAATAGTCAAAGTCATCTAAAGTATGTAAGTAACATAGCTTTCCTAGAGATTTTGAGTCTGGATTCCAAAACTCTGGCATAGAATAAAGTGTTTATGGCCAACAAAGACCCTAGGTGATTCTTGTTACAGGGAAGTTCAAAATTATAATGCTGAGTAACTGACTGCAGGGATATGGCCAATTATCTCTTTAGTATATTTATTAGTTAAGACCTTAATGAGCCCAAATAAGAAATAACTCTTAAAAAAAAAAACCCTATGCTTCAACTGGGCAGTGGTGGCACACACCTTTAGTCCCAGCACTCAGGAGTTGGAGGCAGGTGGATCTCTAAGTTCGAGGCCAACCTGGTCTACAAGGTGAGTTCCAGGACAGCCAGGTCTACACAGAGAAATCCTGTCTTGGGGGAAATAAAAACCAGAAAGAGGAAAGAAAAATAAAACCCTATGCTTCATCTCACCTCTCTGTTCTCCCAACTGGAGAAAGCATAGTAATCAAAAGGTGTGAGCACACTATAAAGACACAATATGATAACATGATAGAACATCAAAATAGAGCAATAATAGATATTAATCACAACAATGGATTCTTATACCACAGTAAATGTTTAACTTACAAAAACAAAGACAAGTTATTGGTCATTTTAGTCCTTAGTCATTCTAGTCATCTGCCTTACCGAACTGGAAAACCACAGACAATAAAGGCACTATAAGTCTCCTTCTCCCTCTACGACCATTTTCTACCCAGTCCATCCATTTATGGAGGACTAAAGACAGTGATTAACATGTAGAGAAAGAAGTCAGAAGTGGGTTCTTGCCATCACTAGCCACATTTCCTAGCTGACGTCCTCTCTAGATTCAGTTCTGCTGCTGTGATAAAACACTGGCCAAAAGCAATGTAGGGGGAAAGGGCTTCAGCTTCACAATCCCAGATCACTGTCTATCACTGCAGGAAGCCAGGGGGAACCAAGGCAGGCCTCCGACCTAGTCAGTTTCTAAGATGTAACATTTCATATAAAGATAAAATGAAATTCTTAACTTTAGTATTTACTGTTAATAAATTTTAGTGCCTTCTACTATCTAAAATATTCAACTTTGATATCTGATGCCTGTTCAATACATAAATTCAATATTTATTACTTGTTCAATGTTGAAGTTCTGATGTCTGTTTAAATGTGTACAGACAACAACACAGGTACATATAGACACACATATACACACAGCTCTATTTTCCATTCATCATAACCAAAGCTAAAACAGAAAAAAAAAAGCTAACCACTTCCAGATTGGGATTGAGTGTTCTACACTTGAGTCTGTTCAGCTGTATTATTAAACCTAAGAGGGGCTTGACAAACAAGCACGTCAAACCTCATTTGATGTTGTAGCCCGAATGGAGCATTCTGACCTCAGAACCACAAAAATAGAAAGTACTGCCCTTGATATTCTATACTGAAAGAATATTAAATGATTAGGATTCCCCTTATCCGCACAAGGTCCATCAAGGATGGACACTCTGTCCTGGCAGTCCTGGGTCCAGGAGAACTTCTAAGTGGAAAGCAGCCGTGAAATAGCCTGCAAGGACTAAGATGCACTAAGCACAGCTGTCTTCACAGCTGCATCAACTGTTCCCACTAGAAAATCTTCATGACCCAGAAACTAAGCAAGCACATTAAACAACCTAGTTATAGTAGAGGAGACCTAGGACACATGAAAATTAGCACTTGTCCAATTTTATTTATTTAATTGAATTTGGATGTCTCTAGAGGTTCAGAATGAACTAGAACAAGCAAATAGAAAATAGCGAGTTGACTACTAATCCTATAGTAACATATTAGAAACCATTGAGTTTATTCCTGGAGCAATTTGAGGTTTCAAGTGAAACTCGCAGATAACTCTGATTTACAGTTGCCAGTTTCCAAATGTAACAGTGGTAATTTCTCCGTGATAAACATAAACTGAGCTGAGGTGGTGGTTCTATAGGAAGAGCTCTTTCTGCGCAAGCATAAGGATCTGAGTTTGGATCTCCGGCACCTGAGAAAAATTCAGGCGCAGCTGGACCTGTAACCCAATCACTGTGGAGTGGTGGAGACGAGAGAGTCATTAGACCTGACCTTCTGCCCAGCCAACCGAGCATGAAAGTGGGAGTTACAGGTTTACTAAGAGATCCTGTCTCAAAGAAAATAAAGAAGAAAAAAATAAAGACACCTGATGCCCTCTTCTGTACTCAGAGAACACATGTGTGTGCACACACACAACACACACACACACACACAGAGAGAGAGAGAGAGAGAGGGAGGAAGGGAGGGAGGGAGAGAGGGAGGGAGAGAGGGAGGGAGAGAGGGAGGGAGGGAGAGAGAATCAGAGAAATCGCATACACACAAAACACAAACACATATACATAATTCATAATTTTAGGGTACTAGCTTTTTCTTCTTAAACCCTGACTTTTCACTCAGTCTTCAGTTTTTCATTTATTAAATCTACACACCGGGAAATAGACTGTGAAACATTAGAAATGCAGATATTCCTTGACCTATGATGGGATTACATCCTGATAACACCATCAAGAGTTGAAAGTATTGTAAGTTCAAATGTAGGGTGCATCTTGATAGATTCAACACAGCCAAAACAAGTGTACCAGCTTACAAGCATGGTACACTTATAGAATATTTGTTGTTTATCAACCTAACCTGAACTTCACCATCAGCTCTCTCTCTCTCTCTCTCTCTCTCTCTCTCTCTCTCTCTCTCTCTCTCTCTCTCTCTGTGTGTGTGTGTGTGTGTGTGTGTGTGTGTGTGTGTGTGTGTGTGTGTGTGTGTGTTGGCTGGACCTGGGGCTCTGTTGTTACCTCCCAACATCAGCAAATGTTATACTGAAAATCACTGGCTAAGGACAAGATCATACTACAGAACCCAAAAAATGGTTCATTCTGAGTTATACACCTTTTGAACCATGGTGAAGTTGAAGAATCACCAGTCAAATCAGCCTAAGTCAGGGCCCTCCATCAGATGAGCTTGAGAAGACAGTAATATACACGCAACTAAACAAACGCAAAATTAAATGTGATCTTCATGAAGGAAATAAATAAGATATAAAAATGAATAATGAGGTCAGGAGACTAGAGAAAAACCACTCCAGAATTCATGGGAAATTCTAAAAGGCATCATTTGCATCTAAACCCAAAAGATAAAAAGCAGCCACCAAGTGAGAAGTATTTCAGACAGAAATAACTACGCAGGAAGACCTTAAGGAGGTACAGAATCACTCTGCTTAAAAACTGAAGGAAATCAAAATGGCCATTGAATCGTGGATAAAGGAGAGCAGGACAGGTGTCAGATGACTGGACAGTTAGCTAGGGAGATGTCCATGTGAGGACAAGACAGAAAACTGAGAGAAACTTTTACCCAGAAAAAAGAGCAGTAATCAAAGCAACCTTTGATTTTTAACTGGATATTCAGTAGGCTCAACATTCCACATTTTCTATTTCTAACCATTAAAAACACTGTAACATATATTTTCCTATATCCTGAAACATTCCTTTCATTTTCTACTTCTAAAAGAAACATACACATTTCTGATAGAAAGAAAAAAATGAATCTTGCTTTTCCCCCATTTTGAAAAAAAAATCTCTGAATTTTAAGCAAAATGTTTAGATCATTTATATTTAAAGTAGTTACTGTTCTGGTTTATTTAAAATCTATCTTATTAGGTGTTTTCTGTTTATTCCACCTGTTCTTCTTTCATGGAGAAGATAGCACGCCTGGATGCAAATTTTCTTTGTGTCATTGGTTCCCAGAGGTTCTTTACATTTATGCTAACTCACCCCTAACAGTTAGCAATCTATTGTCTTATCTAGCAGCAACTATTATGACTACTTCTTCCTCCATGCTCCATCACAGGTGGTCCATGAACAGACCTGTGCTCTTCCTTCCTTGGAGGTATCCATCTTTCCTTGAGTTTTTGTATTTCTTCCCAGTGACTTCAGGTCTTGAATGTTGTAAATGTTTATATTTTCAGGTTTCTTGTCAGTTCAAGAGTGAGTCTCTCCTCAGATTTCTACACTCAGGCGTTCTGTCTTAATTTAAGCTATTATAACTGGGTGACTTTTCAACAGCAAAAATCATTTCTTGCCATTCTCAAAGATAGAAATCTGAAGTTAGGGTGCTAACATGGTTGGAGCCTTGCAAGGGCACTCTTCCAGATTTCAAGTAACCAACTGCTTGCATCCTTACAAAAAAGGCAGAAAAACAACAAAGCTGTTTCAGAAATCTGTTTGTGAGGATGTTAGTCTCAGTCATGATGGGTTTAGACTGCTGACCCTCCCAGGGGCTTTTCCTCCAAAAGTCATCACTTCAAAAGAAATTAATCATATGAATGTGTGGACTATAAATATCCAATCCATGCTGCCCCCCTCACAACAATGTTAAAAATGAAAACATACCAAGTTGCCAAAGTAGTTTCAATTCAAGTAACAAAGTTGCCAAAATGTAGAAAATGATCTCTGAATAGCAAGTACCAGTTAACAACAACAACAACAAAAGTATTGGTTTTCAACAAAGAAAATACTTAAATGATAACAAGTGATAGGATGGTTCTGAAAATATGGGTAGTATGAAACAAAATTATTTAACCTAATAAAATAGCACAACTGACCAACCAAAAGTTCTTTAAAATTAGGGTTACGATTTCACAACAACTAAAACACTGAAAAGATTTCCAGGATGACATGCAAAGATTAAGTATAAAACTCGAGAGACTGCTGGATACTGGATTTTAAACAGTGTCTTGATACATCTTCCAGATCACTCCGGGAAGCAAGGCGGCAGCTGCCAACCTGTGTCCTGGAGATGTCATCCTGGCTATTGATGGCTTTGGTACGGAATCCATGACCCATGCAGATGCACAGGACAGGATTAAAGCAGCAGGGTATCAGCTGTGTCTCAAGATTGACAGGTGCGCCTTGGCTAATGGGGTCAAAACTTGATCTGGTTTTAGGGAGAACCCGAACCAGAACTCTAAATGACCTCATCTGCTTTGTGAGAAATGTCACAGACCTAGAATTTTGATGGGTTTTTATACTGTTTTGTTTTATGTTTTTGTTTCTGTTTTTTTATTTATCAGCCACTTTATTCTTATATTCACTGAAACTATTCAGTCTAGCATGTGTGGATGAACCAATTTTTAAAAGCAATTAATTCTCTGAAATATCAAAATTAAAATCATGCACACGAATGGCTTCTTCATATAGTAGCCCAGTGATTTGACCTTGAAAATAATTATAGCCATGAAAACACAAAGCAGACTGAACAGCTGGACCATCGCTCTGTGGGGTGGAATAGGATTGAAAGGTGCCTCTCTTGATTTGCCCCAACATGACCATATTACATTTGATTGTTAATTTCCTTTCTACTGCAGGCTGTTCTATACAGATTCATCACAAGAGACTACTACAAGGTGTGGGGAATATAGATGTGTATAGTATATATGCAGATGTTTCTAGCCTATCTCCTAAAACTGAAATTTGATCCCAACTTCTCATTATGAGAGCCTTGATATGAAGCTAGAAATAATGAAATAATAATTGGTTATAGTGGTCATTCTCACATGATTATCATTTGCTGTAGTACCCGTATTCATCTTCATCGGTCCAGAAGACTCAACCCATTAGCCATCCATAATCTTCATGGAGTAAAATAGATTCTTGGCTATCTGTGCCAATGGTTCTGAGCCACAGACACATAAGAGCTGGGCAAACCACAGCTCTTTGATGTCAGTCACACAGCCATGTGGCCAATCTCTCCCTGTGGCTACGGTGGTAGCCTTGGAAGGATAGAAGAGAAGCGAGATCCATGGAGTTTGCCTCTTGCTTTCTGTGGTGTGTCTCTACGGGTCCCTCTTCTGTTGTTCGTCTACTGGAGACCACTCCATGCACTTGCTCTGTTCCCAAGTCCTCAAAAGTACCCTAAAAAATAAGACTAACAAAATGGCCGGGCAGTGGTGGTGCACGCCTTTAATCCCAGCACTCGGGAGGCAGAGGCAGGCGGATCTCTGTGAGTTCGAGACCAGCCTGGTCTACAAGAGCTAGTTCCAGGACAGGTTCCAAAGCCACAGAGAAACCCTGCCTTGAAAAAAACCAAAAAAATAAAAATAAAAGACTAACAAAATGGGGACATACAGAGTAAGTAGAAACTAGATTCTTCTGGCTTAAAATAGTCAAGGCTGCTAGTGTTTTTCACAGCTGGAATGGGAAATAATGTATATTTTGAAAGGATTTGGCTTGAGATTTCGAGCGTGCAAGCTTTGTTTTATTTGCAGGGCAGAAACCCGCTTATGGTCTCCACAGGTGTCTGAAGATGGAAAAGCACATCCTTTCAAAATCAACTTAGAAGCTGAACCACAGGTATGAAGTTAGGAGAAAATGAAATCACATCGCCCTTTCTGTTCACAGGTGGGGAGGCTTCCTGGGGGGAGAAGTGACAAACCTAAGACTCAGGAACAAGTCACCTGTGAAGTCACGATTGGGGTCTACTCACTGAGATTAATTTATATGATTCATATTTTCTTATATCCAGAGAAAAACAGAGCAAGGGCCTAGGTAAATATCTCTTTAAAAGTCAAGTGTATTCTCTGCCGGGCACATTGGTATACATCTGTAATCCCAGAATTTGGGAGACAGAGCCAGCCAGGATTACAGACTGAAGCCGGGACACACTCGAAATGGAGGAAAACACACTTTCTCACTCAGAACAAATGACTAAATCTGCATGGAGTCCACTTTTCTTTTACTTCTTTTTTCTTTCTTTTCATTTTTTTATGATAGACTTCTGCTGAATAAATGGGCATGATGTAATCTAAGAACATTAAATTGTTTAAATAAAGCAAAAATAAAAACCAGGCTGGGCCATTTGAAACAGGTGGCTCTAATCTAATAGTTGTGAACTTCAGTTTGGTAAGGTCTTTGCACAGGTCTTATTTTGACACCCTTATTTAATTCTCAGTCCTGACATTCTCTAATTAAATTTACCTTACCTAAAAGAATTGGATTTTGTTATCACGGAGATACTCTGCTCGTGTGACTGCCTTATAACAGATAAAGGATTTTTCCCTTGAGGCAAACCTGTCTCGTGAGCCACATGAATCTAATCATCCGAGGCTTATCCGGCTATGCCCATTTTCAGAACCCGCTCCCCTCCCCATAAAGCCGAAATTCTGAAATTGAATCAAACCTCAATTATAATACACTGGAAAAATCTAATTATGAACAGGGCTTTAGAATCTCTACTTAGAAGCTGCCAAGGCTTAGAGATGCAAAGATACGTGTTTAATATCATCTTTAAAACAAGCCTTCCTCATAAGATGCTAGCTATTCCTAGCATACAGTTTGCTAATAATGCTGGTGAGCACAATTATTCACACTTCAGCACTCTTGCCCTTGGCAGGGTCATAGGCTCTGTGTTTTCTACTCGCCCCAGTAAACCTTTCTTTTCTCTTCATTAAATAGACATAGCATAACATAAATACAAGTGTCTCACAGACGATACAGGCACCGGCCTTTCGAAAGCTAGTCAAAGGAATGGGATTGCTCCTGCTTAACTGTCTTCTCCCCTCAACCTCCAAGCCGTGAGCAGAACCCTTCCCAACTTTCTTGACAGTGTTCACCTGTTTACAGAAGGGCTTTCTGTCTTCACAGCCGCTGTGAGACAAGGAAGAGTCCCTTCCTCGTGACTGTTACAAAGGTCATTGGAAATCATGCTCCTTCAAAGCTTCGTTTCAGTTAAAATACAGCTCCTCCCAGGCCCACACACAGAAAAGGAAACACACTATGTATTCTTTCGAGAGAAGGGCTTATAAGATTCTTGACCTAGCTTTTGACTAAAAGGGAAGAGATAATCTGTGCCCAAAAATTATGAGCCAAAAGAAGAAAAACGGGCCTGCAAAGAAAGTAAGCAGGATATAGAACATTTTCAAGACAGGAGCCGTGGGTCTGTTCTCCTTACTGAGACCTTCCCAGGCATAGCCGGCAGCAAGCGCCCAGTAAATCCCAGATTAATGGGATGGAGGCTAAACTGTGCATTTCCTAGCATTGACCAGGATGGGTCCTGAGGACCAGTTCTCAGAACAGATGCTGCCTCCAAATGTTAAGTTTTGTGTGATCTTGAAAGGTAAGTGGCATATTTAGGTCAGAAAAAATTTTCATTCTTCAAAGTGAGCAAACACTGAAAAAGATGGGAGAAGGGATATAGATTGACGATCCCAGATTAAAACTGCTGAGGACCAGAAGCTTCAGGTTCATTTGAAACATTTGCATATACACAGTAAGATATACACATGTACAGTGAGATACGTTACTGTAGAGACTCAACCCTAAACACGAAATTTGCTTTTGCCTTTTTTCATCTTGACACATAGGCTCAGGGGAATGAGCCTTCCATTGAGTTGGGACCCACTGCATGAGACCATGCAAAGAGTTTTCCACTTACAACCTATCTTCGCTCAAAATCTTTCTCATTTTGGAGCAGTTTTGATTTCTGGGTTTAGATTAGAGATGTTCAACCTGTAAACATAGCGAAAAGATCTAAAAAGCCACTGGTGGCTTACCCTGGCACGCTAGGGCCATGTATGTTGGTAAGTGGCAATACCTCAATCAGCACTTAAATTGATACAAGGGGAGGTTAGATGAAACACAACATTCTAGGTACATCGCTGTCACGTGTACACAGCCCTTTGTGGCAATGCACTATGCCTGTTCACTTCCCATATGCATCAGTTTATCACCTAGAGGCAACAGAAGAGAAAAGGAGACCTAAGTGGCCCTTCTGCATGCCTCTGTTGACTGTCCAAACTTGGAGCCTCTAGAATGCATTGGATGAGATTCCCATCTCTGTGTCCGCTCACAGCACACATCAATCACTGTATTGTGTGCACCCTTTTGCACATTTTTCCCATCCCAAATGTATCCTTGTTTTTAAAACTCTAACTCTCCAATATGAGATGCAAGCTCTGGGGAACTAAACAGATTCAGTCAATGGGCCAAACCCCACATGATATTTAATCACAGTTTCCACTCCTACCCTGGTAAGGATTTATTAAACCAAGATATACTCAAGCTATGATGGGAGTCTGTATTTTGCTACCTAATCTCTTCAGAATTTAGAGTCGATGATAATCCCTGAGTTGGAGTGAGAAAAGAGGTCTCTCTTGCAAACCTGCATGCATTAATTTATGACTATCACTTTTCCAAGAATTAGCTTCTAAAGTATAATTCTAATTTTAAATATTCTGGCCTCTTGTTAATCATTTTATTAGCCCGGATATGCAGAACTTAAAGGTTAAAGTATGCATTTTTTTTCACAATTCTTCAGATAGGGCAAAGGAAATGACGGGAAATGAATTTCTTTCCTTTCTAAGTGAGAAAGGTGACGATTAGGTTAACAACTGCAGCCCGGATTCAGATGGCGTCTTTTAAAATTCCATTCGGTTGAGTCATGCCTTGTCCTTATTGGGCTCCCACTCCAAGAAGCCAGCCTCTGAGGGCTCCAAGATAAGAACAAGTTCAGCTCTCCTAATCATCAAAGGGTTTTCTTCAGCCAGATTGCAGCATGGCTAGCTCACAGGGCACGGGCCTTTGGTTCACAAAACAGCTTATTTCAGTGTGGTTTCTGCCATCCGAGAGTCCTGGTTACAACACAGAGGGACATTCTCCTAACAGATTATACACTTGCGGCCTTTGCATTTGGAGAAAAAAAAAACCAATATTTAACTAATACACTGCCTCTCAAAAAGATTTCCTTTTCCCCCTTAATGAGAACTATGTAAAAAGAGCACCTTTCTGGAGAGCAGAGGTGTGTCAGCGGGGGAAACGAATGTCCTCAGCGTAGTCCGATGCTTCTATTCCCCTGTGCTGCTACAGGCAAATGGTAAAATGCAGCGAACAATAGAGATCTGAATTCTTGTTTCAAAACCCAAGTCAAATTGGTATAGTAAGTACTGTGACCTTTGGTATGGGGTAAAATATTCTTTCTTGTTTTTAACATACTATCTACTCATAACATACTATGAAAATAAAACATTATGTCCCATTATCTAAGATCAAGACCAAGTAATATCATGTTGATATTATATATACAGTGTTTAGACTTGGGGGACTTTTTCTTACATAATTATAATAATTTCTATAAAAATGTTAATGGTTAGTTTTTTTTTCATCTCTCGATGCTATCACTAAATGGAGACGTTTTGCTTTTATGAATTCAGATTTGAGTCTTATGCCTCTATAGGACCTTAGAAGTTGTTCAGATGGTTTCCAGCAACTGAATGGATCCATTCTGAGTCTGGCAATCTGTGCTCAGACTCTGGTATTTTTCCGAACAAGGCATCGCTCTAGATGGGCGTTGTTAGTCCTTCTTCAGAGTAAACTGTTACTTTCATTCCTGCTTAATATCAGCTGGGTAACCCAAACATATGATGTATCTATTATAGCAAAAAAATGGGGAGGTGGGGGATTAGAAACAAACAGAAAATGGCTCTGTCTGAACAGGAAAGACATTATGCCCATGTCTTTGTAAAGAACTGTGTCTTCCTATTAAAGAGGTGTTTCCATGTGCAGCCAGTTTGTTTTCCTAAAACTAACTTCAATCTCCTCTCCAATGTTTTGGTAACTAGAAGGAGATATACAAAGCAATCTCTCATACACATTTCCCACGGGGCTCCTCTAATGCGAGGTAGAAACACTTGAAGCCCATCACTAGAAAAAAAACGATGGTTTCAGAGTGGCTTTGTATTCCATTTGAAGGGTGGGTGCGAGCGGATAGCTTCCTAAATTCCAGGCGCGATGATACAGACCCATTGCCTCACTTTGACTTGATCAAATTTTTGCTCGCTTTGCATCATTGATTTCTTGCCTCCCTGCGGTTTTCATATGAAAGATTTAGAAAATGGTAGGTAAAGGAGAGGAATTGAAGTGTGTGGGTCAGACACACTGCTTCAGATGAAGACGGTAATGGCCTTGACCCTTCATCTGTGCGCAACGTGATCAAGTAAGAAACTGAAGGTGAACTGGCTTTGAGTGCTGTCCTTGTCCAGGTCATTTCTAGGATTTGGGTGGCTATTGCCACGAGTCCCATTTTTTCTGCTATCAGTGGCATTCCACAGATTTATAACTTTAACCCAACCATTTTAATATTTCACTCTTTCAACATATTATCCTTTAACATGAGCCCCTAATGTTTAAAAACCTGATTTTAAAATTGAGAATTAATTCGAATGGCTACTTTTTGATAAGGTAAGAATTATTTGAGGGCTGGAGAGATGGCTCAGCAGTTAAGGGCATTGCCTGCTCTTCCAAAGGTCCTGAGTTCAATTTCCAGCAACCACATGGTGGTTTACAACCATCTGGAACGAGATCTGACACCCTCTTGGGGAAGAAATCGGGTCAGTGGTCCTCATCAACTTAGACCATGAAACCCAATATGGACAAGTTCAACAGAACTACCATATACGGGTGCCCACGCATGCTTCAGCATTGCCAGGGCATAAATTTTTAAAAAATGGAAGAATTATTTGATGGCTTTCTCTGGGTAAAATAAACACAAATGTGGGAATATAGAAAATGCTACATAAAAACTTTATGTTGCATGTGCTTTTCCAAGAAAAGAAAAAAGAAAGGAATTAAAGAGGACTAGCAGGCGCCTAATTGGCTTTGTCTTTTGATTCTGTTTGGCCATCAACAATGATGTAAGACTTGGACATAATGCTGCTCCTCTGTGCCATCGTTAAATTTCTTGTTTAACAATGTATACACTTTGGTGTATACACTTCATTGTGCTTTGGGGAACGACTCTAGAAGCCCGTAAACTAATGCTTTGCAAAGCCTAAACAAGAATGTTTCAAGCCTATGTTAGAAAGACCTCCTTTTGTGATGTAAATAGAACATAAGGGGATTTTTTTCCTTTAACCAGTCATACATTTCTAATGTGAGAGAGACATAGAAAGGGACAATGAGAAACCAAAACTGAAATCACAAAGGAAAGCCTGGAGCTGGCTAACGTATAGACTGCTGTTTAGAAGTCTTACTGGGGATTCTGAGAGCACAAGTATCTTCAGACAAGCTGATCCCTTTGTAGGACAATTATCATTTGTGCTTATTCATTATTTGAAGGCTTACAAACTAAAAACTGAAGGCAGATACTTTTCCCCCCAAGCAAGCCATCATAGTATATTAATTAATTATTGTAAATGTCATACTATTCACCACAGTTTTTAAGACATTTCATACTTCATTCTGAAAAGAATCAACCCAGTCCCACAAACCTTGAGTGGCTCATTTTATCCTAACTGACTCGCTCTGTAATTAGCATGGAAGATTTATAATCCATCAAAGCTAAATTGGGCCATTAGCCTCTGTCTTCCTCCTATCAAAAAGAGTTGCAAAGGCTCAAGCCATAATAATGGGTAATCAAAATGATAATCACAAAATACAGCCAATCCAAATTAAAGATCAGCACAACACCCTCAGACCATACAGCTATGTAAATGTTTGCACACACTTGTAACATGAGGAGCGGCTTGTTGGGATTTCTGTCCTGCCCAGTTCCCACAGCCAGTAAGCCCCAAAGAAAATCACACGGAGGTCTCCATAAGTTATAAACTGATTGGCCCATTAGCTCAGGCTTCTTATTAGCTCTTATAACTTATATTAACCCATTATCCTTATCTATGTTAGCCACATGGCTCAGTACCTTTTTCAGCGGGGCAGGTCACATCCTCCTTCCTTGGTGTCTGGGTAGGACTGCGGAAAGCGCTTCCTTCTTCCCAGAATACTCCTGTTCTCAGTATAATCTCTACTTCCTGTCTGGTTTTCCCTCCTATACTTTCTGCTTGGCTACTGGCCAATCAGCATTTATTTAAAATATAATTGACAGAATATAGACAATTCTCCTGCACCACACACTTTTATGTGTTATGTGACTCAAAGCTGGGACATTTCTAAAACTATGTTTGGTGGCTTCAATACTCTTTTTACTGAGTGATGCAAGAATAATGACATACAGCCAATGCTTTAGCATGAAGCTATTCTTGTAGAGGAAAGAAAGGTCTATGAACAAGGTATTAGTCAGTCTATTACCACTATACAATCATGGGCTAACTTGTATTCAACTTAGACCTTTTGAGCTCCAGGATACTGTTAACACATGCGCCCCGTCTTGCGGAGAGAAAGACCCTATCCTTCGTATCATCACAGATTCTCAGGCATCAGGACACTGAGGACAGATGGAGAAATGACTCCGTAGCTAATCGCTGAAGCTGTGCCCGTTTGTACTGCAATAACTATGTTTTTAACGTGGTCAGAAGGCCTATATGGGGAAACATTTCAAATAACCATGCATCATTTCAAATCAGTGTACAACACTGACTGCATATTCACAGAAAAAAAATGAAGGTTTTAGAGATGGATGTAGCTACTGCTGCCCGGTAGAATCACGTGTACAGAGCACAGTCCCATGAGTATTTTAGCATCCCTACCAGCTTCCTCTGGTGCTTCTAAGACAAAAATGAACAGGTTTGAAAATTGTCTATGTATTCAAAACAAGGAAACATTATTCCTATGCTTAGATTGAGCCATTTGGGCATGTTTCAAACTCAGGGCTTGAGATGCTGCTGTGTGGTCCTGTGGGCAACAAAGTAAAAATTCTGCCTTTAATTTCACAAATGCACACGCACACACACACACGTGTGTGTGTGTGTATATGTATATATCCATATATATACCCATATAAATGTGAATATATAGACCCATATAAATGTGTGTGTATATATGTCACATCTCTGGATTCCTTTCATTTGTCCTCCAAGAATGGGACAACCATGAAGAATTCTTTAAATACACATGCTACATTATCACAACGAAAGGAAGGAATTCTGGCATGGTGTTCCCGCTTTCACAAAGTCTTCTCATTCTCCTTGCTTTTTAAAAGTATAGCTGCACTCAAATTAATGATTTAGGTCTTGTTGCTGTAAACATTTTTTTTAAAACAAAGTGATTTGTGCCTAGATCAGTTTAAGTGACTCACTGTAGTTATTCTCCACCGCTCACTTGCCAGATGATCGTCATCCTCTCAGTCAACCCGGAGGAAAGCTCATTCAGATGTGGGGGTAGCAGGCTTGCCTGGGGAGTGCTGGACCTGGCATTCTGTCGCCAGTGTTCCACAGCAAAAGGGCATTTACAGAGAAGAAAGCGTGTGTGACCTTGCTGGAGAGAACATTAAATCTGGCCATTTTTTTTTCCTAAACTAAAAAATCTCATTTCTAATACACTGGTTTTTTTGAGTTTCCTAAAAGAAGGAGATGAAGCCAGAAAAGGAGAAGGCCAGACTATGCTTGAATTTTGAGATATCAAATGAGGTCCAGTCCATGGCAGCTAACGTTTGGTCGATGAATGTAGCATGTGTAAATTGCAGAGACATGGTAGAGAGATGGACCCTAATTCCTCTCCTAACCATTCTGCTAATCCTAGGGCAGGTAATGATGCCTTCATTAACAACAGCATTGCTGCCGGGTTTGTTCATTAACCGCTGTGTTGTACGTTCTGTGGCTCTGTGTATTTTGTCTGCCATGTACAGGAATTCAAACCCATTGGTGCCGCGCACAACAGAAGGGCCCAGCCTTTCGTAGCAGCAGCAAACATTGATGACAAAAGACAGGTAGTGAGCGCTTCCTATAACTCACCAATTGGGCTCTATTCAACTAGCAATATCCAAGATGCGCTACACGGCCAGCTGCGGGGTCTCATCCCCAGTTCACCTCAAAAGTAAGTACTGCCACTCAGTTCCAGCCAATGTTCTTCACAACGTGGTTTCTTTCTCAACGTCCAGCTCTTCCCATTTCCTCCTTTACTTTCTTGAAGGTACTATCACACTTTTGTTTTTAAAGAGAAGCATCTAGAACTTGGCTCTAATTGTTCTGGAGCCCAATCAGCCAGTTCCTGAATATTTAATAGCTATGAGGTTTTAAAAAAAATAGAATGTCTGGTTGCATCATCAGCCTTCTTAGGCATGTCAATATTTGGTGGTTAGTCATCCTCTATGCACAAGTGTCATGCATTTACTTTTACCCCAAAAAGATCAAGCTGCCACTGAGGGATTTTTCTGTAACCCTTTGTTTTCACAGGATGTGAACTACTTTGAACACAAGCACAATATTCGGCCCAAACCTTTCATAATTCCAGGCCGAACAAGGTCATAAACTGAGATTGTGAAGTTTGAAGTGCATGCTGCTTTAATCAATTCTTACTAACCGCCTGGAAAATTAACTTCTAGGTGTCTGGAGTGACTTTTCACTGTGAAGCTTATTTTCAAAGCAGACGGCAACAACTCACTTAGCAGGGAAGGGTAGCCAGGTAGCACCCGTTACTGAGGGTAAATATTGACTAGATGGCAGGACTGTGAAATCTTAGGTGATCACCGTGTGTATTTATAACTAATGACCCAGAAGCTCTGCGGATCCCATCCAGAACAGAGTGACCTCTCGGGCAGGCAGATGAACCCTGTCCCAGGTCAGGAAATCCCAGCCTGCAGAGACAAAAAAAAAAAAAAAAAAAAAAATTGGAAACCAGCCCAGGCAGCAGCAAGGGGAAGCCAGAATTGCTTTGCGAGTTTGACAGACTCTCGTCATCCCACCTCAGTTCCTGCCTCTCTTTGCACCTTCAAACCCACTACTTTAGCCCTAATATAAGACTAGCTTTTCATACGTATGAATTTTTTTCAAAGGAAGAAAGGCTCCTGATACAGAAACCTTTCTATCTGGTGAAAATCAGTAGAAGATGAGAGAAGGAAAGCAGTTACTGTGAGTGTTGCTGACTCTCATGGAATATGCTACAAAAAACATAGTAATAGTAAAACTCTAAATTCTTTATCTGTCAATCGGAGACGTGATTATAGTGGCACAGTCGTTTCCAGAATCTTCTCTAGAAATTGAACTTGAACTTCGGTTGAAAGGAATACCAAAATCACAACTTCAGGAAACCTCAAACCCATCACTCTGTCCTTTGGTTAGTTAACCCAAGGAAGCTGTTGATCAGAATAGGTGGATCCTAACGGGTTATGGCAGAATGGTGTGCAGCAGGTGCCCCAAGCTGGTAGCACATAAGTGATCTCATGCCACAGGCATGATTTATTTAGCCCTCCCATTGTTTGCTTTATGTGGGGGTTAATTAAATATCTTTATGTGCCATCTTATTGAAATGCTCATCACTGTTAAGTACATGTTAACCGATACATTTCATAATTATGTGACTGGCCCTGTAGCTACTTAATTCCTGTGACTAGTAAATCCTTACATCATATGTCATTTTTCTAAGTGTAGATCCTTCATGAAGCCACAGGAAGGGTCAAAAGATTGTCTCCAAATAAACCACACAATTTTCCTATCGGACACAGAAGAAATGTGAATGGGAGAGTGGGAGAAAGGCACTAAGAAAGCTGTGACGTCACATGAGGTGTCTCTGTAGGACCGGTCCCATGTTTTGTCCCCACCTAGAAATGAGCCTGGAGCATCACAGTGTGTGCTCATCCCATATGCGCTGGATAACGGCACCAAATCCTGAGAGTACTCAGTGTTTCCCGAGTGTGAGACACGAAGTGTCAGAAGCCGCTATCCCTGCTCTATCTTTAGGTCTACCCCATTCTCTTTGTCCCCTTCCCATTCCTTCTTCTCCTTCGTCTTTTCCCTTTTTTTTCCAACACTGCTCCCACAGCACTCCACCTTACATCACACAACACACCCTATCAATAGTTAAAAATGCATAGGGCACACGCTTTCAATCCCAGCACTCGGGAGGCAGAGGCAGATGGATCTCTGTGAGTTCAAGGTCAGCCTGGTCTACAGAACTAGTCCTAGGACAGCCAGGACTATACAAAGAAACCCTGTCTTGAAAAATGTTAAAAATGCTATTTTATTATTGAATAATATATAACTAAATATATTGAATAAAGACCTAGGACACATTTGATTGTACAATTCAGAGAAAGTCAGAGGGCATTCTTCTATATTTATATAAAGCATAATTTATATAATATATTATAAAATATAATTTATTCTATATTAATTTTAATGTGGTGATAATGACAAACCATTCACAAGTTTGTCACTTGCAGATACCTCTTAGTACAACATAATTTAGAAGAAAGGAATCTTCTAAAAATGAGTAAATAAATAACAGGTACCTGTGTACAGATTCTACAGACTAGTGGAAATGCCTCTCTTCTCCCTTCCTCTCTCCCCTCACTATTTGCTCTAGTCTCGGAACTTTCTGCTCTCTCCCAGTGATTTTTTTCAGCAAGGTAGAATTTTGAGAGACTCCGCATCAAGCTAACACTGCAAATGAACAACTTGTTGAGTCTGAAATAGAATAGGTGTAGGGGATTTATGTGTTGCTCTGCCTGGTGTTTCAGTGCTAGCTCTGGCTTCGTGATGACTTCATCACAGTCGAAGCCATTTAACGCTCCACTGTTCTTATATTAAAATATGTGGCATTTTAAAGCCAAAGCCATAACTCAAAATGTGCACAAAATATTTTTATGGATCTGAATGTAAAAACGAAATGCTTTGCGTAGTTTTAAGCAAGTTACATCCAGAAATCTGCCCTCCCCACCAAATGTCTGAACACAGTCCCAGGGAAGTTCATTGTCTGTAGGAGAACCCACCTGGCTGTGAAATAATTGAGGTCATTGTCCCCTTTCCAGGTGACCTGTCACATTACTAAGACAGCCTCAAAAGATCACACCAGCATCTGCATTCCGGGTCATTAAGGTTAAGTCCCTGTACTCATGAGGCCATTCTGCAGTGCCCTGAGTCCCTGAGAACCATTTTATTCAAATCAACCCAGGAACTCTCTTAACACCTTCTTGGACATTTATAAAAGGTCACTCTCGTTGGTGTGACATCATTTCCTCCATTTAGTAGACACGGGCCCCTAATTTATTAGTCACAGGACCCCAATTCGAATGATAAAAGAAGGAGAAATAGAAGACACAGTCTTTGACAAATTAAAACCACATGCACATATATATCAATATATAATCCCTAATGGCAGAAAAAGATTGCTAATTACAACTCAGAATAAAAGCATATCTGTGAGTTCACATGATGATAGCTCACCCAGCATCTAGCATCCTGTCTGATGTACAGGAAGCCATGCAAGTTCTAAGTCTCTCCTGAATGGGCCTATTATGTTGGTCCCTCAAGATTTAACTCACTGTCTCAAACTCCCATTTTTCAAGTCCATGAACCTCAATACGCTTACGTCAAATCATTTAATCCTGACCAAACTGCTTGACAAGAGAATATTTTCTTCCTTCCTTTTAGCAGTTAAAGTCAATTTTAGGAATTGGTGCTGAGCCTAAAAAAACAGTGAATAAGGCCAGATGGCATTTTGGTATGTGACCTAACTAACGTCCTAGCTTGGTTTTAAACAAATTCTCAACAGGCAGGAGCAAAAAGGATGGTGTAGGAAGCTGGGTCATAAAACACAAGACCCTAAAAAAAGTTAACTTATTTATTGACAGTATTGTCCACACTAACCAGGTTGCAACGTTGAATGAATTTTAAAAAATCGCTGCCCAGCATCCTTTTGGGTTTTGGTGTCTATGTGGGGCTGTAGTTAACAACAGTAGCCCTTCAAAGCAAATGCAAAGATGGGACCCATCCTTCACAGCTGACTTTAAGACAATGGCATCACATACATGTATGTGTCTCAAGTTCACAGCAACACTAACAGGCAATCATAACAGAGATTTACATGAATAGCTTGACATAGCTCGGTGATGGAGTGACTAATTAGCATGCCTGAGGCCCTAGGTTCAATTCCCAGTACCAATTTAATTAATGCTAATTAATTAACAAATGCATGTCAGGTGTGGCTGGTTGCCAGTTCATTTTCGTAAAGAGTACCAAATCGCCCTAGTTCTTGACTAGGATGACCAACATTTGTAATATTTTTAAAGTCCCTAATCAATGTTCTTAAAAGGAAATAAAAAAATATGCATGGAAATATGTGTGTGTGTATGTCCAAAATCTTGCATGAAACACATCTGTACAAAGGGAACAAACCTTAGCCCAGAGTAGCATCCGAATAATCCAGGATGACCTACTTGTTCTGTAATCAACTGCAAGGTGATGAGCATTTATTGACTGTTTCTAGCTCCTGTGCTAAGTTACAGAACGGCTTTTTAAAAGTATATTTGTTGTTGTTGTTGTTTTTATTGATTTTTATTGAGCTCTAGATTTTTCTCTGCTCCCCTCTCTGCCTAAAAGTATATTCTTAATAAGATAATATATTGAAATAGTAAAGTATTGATTATTGATTAAATAGCTCAAAAATATACTGTTTATTTAGACTGTCCCATAAGTTGCCAATTACGATCTGGTCAAGGCTTGACTCTGACTGAAGCAAGCTTATTTTGAAATGGTTAGCTTAAATCTTCATGCTACATAGTGTTATAATTTATGAAATACCATTCTTTACACTCTAATTATAAATCGAGAGACATAAAAGGATATCTAGCTAATCTTCCTCTGCTGTAGAAAATCCTTCAGCCAGTACCCACCCACTTGGGCGTGGCCTCTTATACCATATATGCCGATATATAAAGCGCTCTTGCTCTCCCGGCTGCTGGATTCGGCTGCAGTTCCCGGTTCAAGCAGAGGACTGTGATCTACAAGTCTACCCCTAAATATATAACGCTTTATTATACTCAATTCTGAGCTAATGTGGGATTTCTTTTTAGCATCCGTCTTCATTCCTCCACCATTTACCTGTGATATTATCAGAAACTAAATTATTTGGCCTTTTTTTTTTTTTAATGAGAATAGACATTTGTTGTCTACCTGCTTTATATACTCTTTCCACACGTTTGCCCTCAACTTGATAGAATCAAGCCAACAAATGCTGTATCACCTGCGACTTTGTATTGTGTCCAAGTTCTTTGAGTGTGTATTTTTCCAGCATCCCTCTCAGCAACACGTTAGCCAAGGATTAGACCGACATGATCGCCCCTTCTGTCCCAGTTCCTTCTAACCTCTCTGTACTTGTTTTCTGTGTTCTCCCGGCCCCTCGTGTTGTCTCTGTGTCACGGTGTCATTAACACAGTGGCTGCAGCACGCCTTCCGGTGTTGACTGTGCCAGTGGACGCAGCACCCCTTCCTCTGTCAGTACCGTTAGCACGATCTGCCCAGGTGACTTGAAAGTTGCTGCTAAGATGGCCCCTAACATTCCTTTGGAAATGGAGCTTCCTGGTGTGAAGATTGTCCATGCTCAGTTTAATACACCCATGCAGCTGTACTCAGATGACAATATTATGGAAACACTGCAGGGTCAGGTTTCCACAGCTCTGGGGGAGACACCCTCGATGAGGTAATATGAGTCTGTTTGAACCGTGGGCCTCTTGACTAAACACGTGGGCGGTGTCGACTTTGACGGTGTCTTCTAACATTGTCTTGGTGGAAAGAAAGCTATGTGAACACTTCGAAGAAAAAAAAAGTTTATTGCAAACATTGAAGCCTGGTGATAAAACTCATCTATGTAGATAAGAGGACAGATAGAAAGAAAATGAAACCACATAAAGACCAAATGGATGTCTTTGGAAAGCTACAGTGTGCTTATAAATGCCTGATTTAGTATTCTCAGGAGTGGCTGGTGATCTTACATCTGTCTTTTGTAGGTGAAAAGATGGGAGGTGGGGACAGGGAGAGTCCACAACTATTACGGGGTGATCCTTTCTCTTTCTCTAATTGCAGCGCGTGGAAAGGATTGTCTTGCTGTCTAAAATGTTTGCATTTCATTAAGGTTTTAAAGCAAATTCTTCAAGCTGTTAGTGAAAATATTCTGTCTTTATTCTGACTAGTTTCTTTTTTGTTATTAATGTCTGTTCCAAGTACCTTTGCAACTAAACTTTTCCAATTAAAAAGATTTATTATGGAATAAAATCCCATTGCTTCTTTTAGTGTTACAAAATCACTTTCTCTAAATTATTGTGATACTTGAGAATGCTATGTAGCAATATCTCAGAGTTGTCGCAAGGTTTATACAGTGAGTTAATCCCAAAGCCATTTTGTAAAGAAATATATATATATAATTTTTTTAAAAATATGACAGATGATTAAAATATACAGATAAGTTTCTAGGTGGTAAAGTTAAATAACAAAGTATTTAGTACCTAACAAGTAATAGTATGATAACATTTTTAATTGTTCATTATTAATATATTTACTGAAAGCATAGTAAATAAAACTGCTCTCATGATTATTAATGTGCCTACTAAAAACAATAGTCAATTTAGCAAACATTGATGTAAGTTACTTCACTGTGTGGTTTGAAACACTGTTGGGTGAATTCCATCCACTGACAAGTTATATGAAACTTAGTTTTATATAAAAGGGGGATTATTTAAACTACTATGAGTGAGAATAACAAAATGAGCTCACTCCTCTACTGTGTCTGCTGGGTTGTTTGGTTTTTTTTTCCTGAAAAGGGGGGGGGCAGTTTTGTTCATATCTATAGTTATATAGCCAACAGACCAGAACTTGTTCTTTAAATTACCATGTCCTGACAGAAGTCACCTCTGTGAATTCACATGGTATTTCTTATACTAGAGACTCACTTGAGAGTAAGCCCTGCTCAGCACTGGCTGGGAACAAAGGTTGATATTTTGTCATGTCACCTCGCGGGACTCCTGACCATGAGTCACCAGCTATATTTGTGTTTCAGTGAACCCACAGCCTCAGTACCCCTTCAATCGGATGTGTACCGCATGCTCCACGACAATCGGGATGAACCAACTCCTCCTCGCCAGTCAGGCTCCTTCAGGGTGCTCCAGGAACTGGTGAACGACGGGCCTGGTGAGCCTCTACTAGTATCTACTGACTTGTTTGTAAAGGCCTTCAGATGGGTGGAGAAGAGGAAGTGAGCAACAGGGGATGGATGTCTGAATACTGGTTTTAGCCAGTATTCAAATGAGTCTTTGCTCAGAAGGATAAGGGAAAGAACTTTCTGGATGTATCCAAGTATTCATGAAACAAAACCACTCATTTAAATAGAAAATACTGAAACCAAATTCTATCCATAGTAGCCAAGGACCAGCATAGCTTATTAATCAGAAGCTTTAGTTTTCAACAGATACTAGAAGACTTCTCAGCCTCTTCCCCCACAATTCCTTGAAGTATTATAAACCTTGAGGCAAAAAAAAATAAAACCATGAAATGGCCGGGTGTGATGGTGATACCAGTACTCAGGAGGCAGAGGCAGGCTGATCTCTGAGTCTGAGGCCAACCTGGTCTACAGAGTGAGTTCCAGGACAGAAGGGCTATACAGAGAAAGCCTGTCTTGAAAAACCATAGATAGATAGATAGATAGATAGATAGATAGATGGATGGATGGATGGATGGATGGATGGATGGATGGATGGATGGATGGATGGATGGATAGATAGATAGATAGATAGATAGATAGATAGATAGATAGATAGATAGATAGATAGATAGATAGGAAATAAAACCTACTGTGCTCCTTGCTCTGGGCAAAGTGCCTTGCATATAGTATTACTAAGTTTTCACAATAACTCAGGAATGTTGAAACTATTATTTGCCCCAATTGACAAATGAGAAACAGAGGCAGAAGAAAAGCGGAGTTGGATAAGGTCACACAGCCAGTACGTAGGAGCACTAACTTCTCACCCAATTCTGTTGTCCTCCAGTTTATACTTCAGCCCATGCTTTTTTCTCCCTACAAGATGTACAGTGCCCTTCAAGAGTCACACAAAAGGCAGAAATGCCTCATGAGGATGGTTGCAAACGTGGAAGTTAAGAGCTGGCAAGGTTCTAGAAACAATGGCCAACTGTGTCCATCAGTGGTGTGGATATGAATGAAGCAACCACCGTGGGAAGCAGGGCAGGTGCTCCTTAGAAAGTTCTGTGCCTAGACAGACATCTCAAAGCAGAAATGCAAACACACACTTGTACAATGGTATTCCGGTTATTCACAAGGACGAGGCAGATGGAAACATTCAAATCCCTGTTGAGACCCGAGTGGATAAACAAAAACGTAATAACATACCTAGGACACATTCCACCTTTAAAAGGTATGAGATTCTGACTGATGTGAGAATCTGGATGAACCTTGAAAGCTTTAGGCTAGGTCAAAGAAACCGGACATAAAAGGAAAGATCCTGTTGGTTCTGTTTACATTCAACATCTAGAGCAGACAAATTTATAGACAGAAAGTGGAGGTTCTAGGGTTGAGAGGGAGGGGAAGATCACTTCCTGCCTGGTGGTTACACGGGCCACAGTTTCTGTCTACAGATAATGAAAAGGGGACAGAACACACGTGATATGCAGCAGGTGAGTGTCCTCAGAAAGCATTGGAATGGTAAATTTTATGTCGTATTTTTTTTCCCGGAAGACATCAAATGAAGATGCTCTCTGCTCCCTCGAGCATCTTGCAACAGTTACCAATAGCAGATTTTGGAAGCAATTTCATTTTTAAAGGGGCCTGTTGTTTCAGAACCAAGTCTCTTCTGCACCAATGGGTCCTACTCTCTCTGAAACCATGGGACGGATGCAGCTAGAGGATTCCTTGGGCTAAAGTGCACACTTTAAAATAGACACCAAAGTGCTCGCTGTCAAATAGACGCCAAGTACAAATGGAGCCAGCTGTTCCCTACCATAAATGGAAACGCTTTGTTTTTCAGATGATCGTCCCGCTGGAACGAGAAGCGTGAGGGCTCCAGTTACTAAAGCCCACGGCGGAGCTGGCAGTGCCCCGAGGATGCCACTCTGTGACAAGTGTGGCAGTGGCATTGTGTATGTCTTACTTTAGCTCAGGAATTCACTTTGAGTGCTGATGGCAGTTTTCCAATTCTTGTACTTTTAAGCCTTTATGTAGAAAAGGCAATTTTGAAAAAGTTAAATTTCTGTTCCTTAACTTAAAATAGAAGATCTGCAAGGCTTTAGCATATTTGGCCGGCGTGCCGTAATCATAACCTTACATTGGCATAGAATGTGAGTCAGCAGTCTGTACCTTCAGGAATACTTTTGTGAGAAAAGATTCTGCTCACGTGTTTATGAAAACAATTTCCAAGAATCATGATTTCCATTTTAAAAGTAAATTTCATTAATATATAATCTTTGAATACTTACTTTTCTTTATAGAAGAGAACCAGATGCAGGGACCATTGGGCTGTGAATTAAAATGCATTGTGTGACCAATTATTTGAATTATACAACTATCAAGATAGAAATTTTTAAAATACTGTCAGCTTTCATTGTCAAGAAATTCCACATGGAAACAGTCACCTTTGCTGAATTCAGATTTTTTTAAATGAGTCACATCATCTTAAGTGTGTTTCACGTGGACACTTCTCCCACCCGTTTATCCTGTTCCCCAGCACAAGTAGAGACAAAATTCACCCAGTTAACCAAGAGAGCAGTGAGCGGATGGGGGGGCCTGCTTAGAACGGAGGGAACAAACGGGGGACAGAAAGAAAAGGGGGTGGTTTAACAGCATTTCTGAAAACATGCAACTCATAACATCACCAAAATGAATTATTACTCCTAAAGAAAAAGAAACTGTGTCCTTGGTTAAGGTGAGCCCACCCAGTGGGTGTGCCCTCTCTACTGGGTAGAGTAAGTAGATGCTGGACTTAGGATAGAAAGTCAGCCAAGGGACTTCCAACTTTGCAGCCCATGGCTGACTCAAATCAACTGCATAGATTATGGCTCCCACTTGTAAAGAATCTGGGGTGCGGGGTATGAGACAGGAGCCTACCGTTCTCGAAGTTGCGTGTTTGAGACTCTGAGGACTATTCACACCTTGGTATCAGAGAAAGGTGATGGTGAGGCCACGTGTGTCATGCAAATGCCCAATGTGCACTGTGGTTCCTGACTGTGAAACTGCCGTTCCTACGGCAGCATCCTCTCCCTTTCTGGACTGGTTTCACCCGTGTCCTCTCTGTCTTCTCCCCGCAGAGGCGCTGTCGTCAAGGCACGGGATAAGTACCGGCACCCCGAGTGCTTTGTGTGTGCTGACTGTAACCTCAACCTCAAGCAGAAGGGATACTTCTTCGTGGAGGGGGAGCTGTACTGTGAGACCCACGCGAGAGCCCGTACGAGACCCCCAGAAGGCTACGACACTGTCACTCTGTACCCCAAAGCCTAAGTCCTTTGCAGATGAGAACATGCATGCTCGCACCCACGCACACTTACACTGGCCCATGACATGGATGGCTTTAGCAGAAGGAGCACCAACAGTCACCTCCCAACCTGAAGCCACGGCTTTTAGGCATGTATCTTATTGTGTAGGGAGGGCAAGAAATGGGGAGGCAAAAGCCCACCTCGTGACAAAACCAGTATTATCTGCGATTTGCAATTCTTTCTCTTTGGGGACAGCAATGGTGACATTTAAAGCAATAATGTTTCAACGTTATGCTCCACAATTTCCATTTGTTATACCACCATTGGCTGTGTTAACACCTGGATATTTGGGAGAGTCAACTTGTTTTTCCTTCAAAATTGCTTTGGATGATTGTAGTAAGAAATGCCAAATAGCAATCTTGTAGTCTAAGAAAATCCGCAGGTGTCTGTGTCTGTTTTTCCTAGAGTGCTTATCGGGAAGCCACTTCCAGGATTTCTCTATTTCATAGGCAAACAGCTGTGCCACTGGACACCACAAGCACAATAAATACAGGAAGCATGTTTTTTTTTAATTCCCAGTGAAGCAGTAATTGGTGGAGTCATCGTTTCAGCAGGAGGACCCACTCCTGTCTTAGCATGCAAGCAGACAAGTATTATAAGAAGCCCGTGTCCTCGTCAGTTTTTATACTTCAGTCCTTTGTGTGTATGGTAGGGGCTGGAATGTGTTTGTGGGGCAGGGGGTGAGGGGGCAGCGTCCTGAACAAGAGTGACCACATTTGTGAAGGCAGGCAATCAACTTTCATGTCCTTCTTCAGGAGCCGTCAGTGTTGGGTTTTGAGACAAGATCTCTCCCTGGGACTCAGGGCTTGCTGGTTTGGCTAGGATGAGTTATCAGCAACCCAGGGATCTGCCCTTCTCTGCATCACCAGGTTGTAACAGGGAGCAGGGGCCCTTTGATCATCCCGGCCACCCGGCTCCCTTACACCCGAAATAACCACACACAAATTGTATTAATTAAATTACTGCTTGGCCTATTATCTCTAGCCTCTTATTGGCTAACTCTCACATCTTGATTTAACCCATTTCTAATAATCTGTGTTCACCACGAGGTTGTGGCTTACAGGGAAAGATTTAGCATGTCTGACTCTGGCATCTCCATGGTGGCTCTCTCTGACTCCCAGAATTCAGTTCTGTCTCCTCCGTCTACCTAAGTTCTGCCTTATCAAAAGGCCAAGGCAGTTTCTTTATTCAACCAATGAAAGCAACACACAGAAGGACCTCCCACACCACCAGGTGACCTTACAAGTAGCTGTCAGCACCCCTGCCTTTTTAAAAGAGGATCCAACTTTGCCCTTCATGCATGGTAGACTGAAGAACTTCCTTGACTCCCTCGCTGCTTATGGGCCCTAAGTTTCTGCTGATGGGAGGAGCATTGAAATTTTCTAGTTTAGGGTGATTCAATATGTTTCCCATTATACATCTTTTTTGGCTTGGGCTTGGGCTCTTTTTATCTTTTAGGTTTATTTATTTTCTTCTGTGTATGTGTGTATTTTCTGTGCAAGTATGTATGTGTACCACGTGCATGCCAGATACCTCCAGAAGTCAGAAGAAAGAGAAGGGTCCCCTGGAACTGGAGTTAAGGGAGATTATGAGCCGCTATGGAGGTGCTAGGAGCTAAACTTGGTCTCTGCAAGAATACCAAGTGCTCCTAACTACTGAACCTTGTCTCCAGCACACAGCACAGACTCTTTTGATTGAAATGTCTCGTTCATATAAACATCCAGTAAAATGGGAAGCTCAAGGTCCATCAGGGTTGTTTCTCTCACTCTCTGACTCGGAAGCGCCCTCTTCTGTACCCCAGGATGACATCTCCTGTGGGGGGACCACCTGGAGAAGGCGGGCACTGCTGCCCTGCTAGGACTTGCTGGTTCCCACTGCCCATCTCCATGCCTTGGCATAGTTCAGCCCAAGCCTTAACTTTGTGTCTTCTGTCATCTCCAAAACTCTTAGCTCAGTCTTCCAAGGAGTCTTGAATTTGGACATGAGCTCTGATTGGCGTCTGGCCTGGGCAGTCTACCTTGGAAGTCCTGCTAAGACTCACCTCCTCAGTCACCTAAGCTAGCCCCACAGCAAAGGGCTTGGCTTGTACCTCTCACCTACTTTCCTTGCCAGGGATGCTGGGACAGTTCTGAATCTGTTCTTTTAAAGGTCATCCAGCAGGGAAGCAATGAGAAGGGACGATGGGGACTGTCTCGGGTAGTCTGCCTGTCATGGTGTCACTTGGCCGTGTCTACCTGCTGGAGCTGCTGCTAAATACCTGCCCGGCTCCCATAGGCATTTGAGATTGTAATCTCTGCCGTAAAATATGTTTGTTACTAGAGTTATTAAAATCAGCTCTTACAGAGATCTAGAATGTGAGTGGATGTGAAATGCATCTCACTTTTGTTCAAGGGTTATTTTTAAGAATTTGTCCCGGAAAACAAAGTTTTTGGAAGGCAGAAAGTAAGTGAATGGTAATTGACTTAGAAAATCTGGGAAAATTAAAACCAAAAACGGCAACTGAGAAAATAGAAATACAATTGAATTGAATTTCCAGGCTCTTGAAAAGCATGAGAACTGACAAGACCAGGCACCCCAGGGCCAGAAGTTAAAGGGGGGGCCACCAAGGGAGAAATATATGGAATTTATTTAAGCCGCACTTAAAAGCTCAGTTGATCCTCAGCTTTAAATAACCCAAGTGTGAGGCGCACATCTGTAATCCTAGCTCTCAGGATGCTCAGAAGTTCAAGGTCATCTTCGGCTACATAACACTATCAGGACTGGATAACAGGACACTATTTCAAACCACAAACAACAACATAGAAGTATTTGGTGCCTACACCTCCTACTGAGCCCCATAAGCTCACACCCGTCCAGTGAGACAGTGAGCCTTGCACAGAAGGAAAGCAGAGAACCGCTGAACCAGAAAAGTTAGTACAGGGCACAGCTGCATGCCTGACTGCACATAGAAGAAACTAAGGCTGAATGGCTCATGAGGAATCGTTAGACATTAGTGTACGCTATGTTATGTATCTTCCAAGCTGGGCATGGGGACAGACATCTGTAATCCCAGCATGTGGGACTGAGACAGAAAGATTATCTAGAGATCGAAGGCGAGCCTGGGCTACCCATTGAGGCCTTGTCTCAATGTCAGTCAGTCAATAAACACAGAAATGACATTGGTTTTCTTTAAAATATAGTTCACATATTTCAAATAGAGTAGAGCACATAGTGGATTGTTCACATTCAAGTTTAACAAGAAACTTATTATTATAGTAAAATATGATGGTGCCTATAAAATCTGAAATTACAGAGAGATATAGGCTGTAATTAGATAATTTAGATTATATGATTGTGGCTTCTGAGGCATGCCCCCAAACTACACATTCATTATTTAGAATAAACACTACTCTTCAAGCAATTCAATCTAAAGATTTTAATATGTAGAAGAATTAAATAGAATTAATAAAGAGAAATGAATGCCATATGAAAACTATTTTAAAATGTGTAAAGTAAGATATAAAAAATCAATGATAACAATTTTAAAATTTTTAAGGTATTTTCTTGAACATCCTATTTGGTTTTTTTATGTGGATGGGTAATTTGTCTGCATGTATTTCTGTGCATCACATGAGTATACAGTGCCCACAGAAGCCAGAAAAAGAGTTGGATTCTCTAGAACTAGAGTTACAATTGGTTGTGAATCACCATGCGAGTCCTGGGATACAAACCTGGGTCTTCCTGAAGAGCAGCCAATACTCTTAAACACTGAGCAGTTTCTCCAGCCCCCAAAAAATGTCCTAAAGCAAAGGAAAAGAGATATTCTCCTTATATAGTATTCTGTCCTTCAGCAATGAATTTACGCCAGAAAATCTATGTAGAAACTCATGTCATGAACAAAAGAAGGACAATTTTGGTTTAGCTCAGAGAATATATTCTCTTAGAGACAAAAGAAAAAAAGGCTTGGACGTTGTTTAGATTTACAAGCTGTAGAAAGCCGAAATACTCGATGACGCTATCCATGCTAGCTTGTATTTTTGCAGGTGTTAAGTAAAAGAGCTTAAAGCACATTGGTGTCTCCCACGAGCAGCCTACTCATCTCTCCATATGATAAAATTTCTCAGTTGCCCAACCTGAGAACACCAAGGGAAGCAGAGGCTTTGGGTCTTTTTATTAACAACTCTAGTTACAAATGTTTGCCATGGGGCTGGAAATAGGACTAAGTGTCTTGTTCTTACAGAGGACCCAAGTTCAAGCCCCAGCACCCACATCAGGCAGCTCCTAACCGCTTGTAACTCTAGCTCCAGGGAATGTCTCTAACCATAGGCAAAGGAACATATATAGACATACACACATAAATAGTAGTAAAAATATTTGCTTTTACAAAAGCACAATATTTGACATGTTGTCCTTTGATCCAGTCTGATTTTAGCCCTAAGAGAAGTTGCTTTTTGTAACTACTGTTTAATTATTCTGTCATCATGGCCAAAATATCTTTTATTTATGCTATAGTTTGATTCAGATAAGAAAAGAACGTTGAGGAAAGAATAAAGGGATGCAAAGACTTTAAGTAAGCAAGTCTCACCTGCCCGACATCACTGTTTCAAAGTTAAGCTCTCAGAGCTCTGATCACTGTAGGGGCCACTTCAGTAATCACTCCCTGGGCACTGAGAAGCAGGAAGTGGTGGTGACCAGACAGGGCAAGTCATTTTACTGTTCCCGTCTCTTCGCAGAGTCCTTCAAAACTCCTGAGAGTGCTTCCTGTGAGTGATCTGTGAAGCCAAGAACCTTGAAGACGGGCTACTTTATTATAATTATTTTTCAGATTGGGGGCACAGTATCAACCATTTTTATTTGATTACTTGATGTACAATCAAACATAAAATCAGGAATCACTGAGATGGCTCATCGGGTCAAGGTACTTGCTGCCAAGCCTGATGACCTGACGCCTTCAGATGCCTGAAGCCCACAGAGTAGAAGAGAGCTAACTCCTGAAATTTGTCCTTTGACCTTCATAGTCTCAGTGTGGCACACGCATACCCATGTGCACACACACACACACACACACACACACACACAAACACAAAAAAAGTAAGTTTATTTGATTTAAAAAATAAATTATTTGATTAAAGTAATTTTAATCAAAAGTCAGATCTTAGCATTAACTTTTCAAATAACTTAGAATTTTGGCTAAATATGCAGAGTATATCTAAGAACATGTCTCCTTTTCTCTAAGAGTGAGGTACGACAGGCATTTTAAGTTACAAAAAACACAAAGCACAATTCTACAATCATTATTCAGAGAGTAAAAATACCTTATCAAACAATGGTTACTATCCTCCCCATAAGAAGCATCTGGTATACAAATATTTTAAATTCATAGCGTATAAAATACTTGCTGGGCATGATGTTGTGTACACCTTTGATCTCAGAACTCGGGAGGCAGAGGCAGGCAGATCTCTGAGTTTGAGGCCAGTCTAGTATACAGAGTTCTAGACCAGTCAAAGAGTAAGATGATAATGCCAGGTGGTGGTGGCACATGCCTTTAATCCCAGCACTCGGGAGGCAGAGGCAGGTGGATCTCTGTGAGTTCGAGGCCAGCCTGATCTACAAGAGCTAGTTCCAGGACAGGCTCCAAAGCTACAGAGAAACCCTGTCTCAAAAAATCAAATAAAAGAAAAAAAAGAGTAAAATGCTATCTCTCACTCCCCCAAAAAAGTTTATATGCAATAAGAGTTAGCAAGATGGCTCAGTGGGTAAAGATTTTGCCATATGAGCCTGGAGACCTGAGTTCAATCCCCAGGACCCATGAAATGTTCTCCATTTCTTTTTTTTACTGTATTTTATTGTGGTAAAGTATACATGACATAAAAATCATCACTTTTAATTTAATGGCCTCATTAAAAGGTAAGGAGAGCACTGAATCTACAAAGTTGCCCTCTGTCACACACACACACATGCATGCACACACTCACATACACACACGCCTAATAATAATTATAGTAATCAATGCTTTTAAATATTATATAAAATGCAAATTACTTATCTTAAAATGAAAATTACTCCATTCTACTTTTTAAAGAAAGTCAAGCCAAGTTTACTGAGAAATAAAGCAGCTCCATCCAGTAGCTGAGAGAGGCCTTGATATGGAGTTGCCTTCCGTTCTTTTATTCCGTTGGTTATTTACCTAGCAAAGAAGCACACAGGTGTTCTATTTCTACAGCAAGAGCAAAACTATGGCGTAAGTTTAAGGACTAACTTTCACTAGGCCAAGCTCCCCTTCCATACCACTTTATGAAGAACCCAAGCTGAAGAGCGAGAGCATGTATGGGTTTCCTACCAACAGGTATAGTCAGCAGGTGTATGCATCCCAGTGGCTCAGTAGCCCCTGGACATCTGCAAACACCGCCACAAGCAGCTACCTGCACCGGGCACAGCCATGCCACTGAGGTTCCTTCAGGGTGGCTGGGCCCACCTCTCCTTGCAGCTAATGCTCCAGTGGCTGCGTGAGTTGCTAAAGCCGCTGAACCTTCTAGAACACCGCATCATGTCCCAAGCCCCTCCTCCTCACCAAAGCTTATATAACAAAATCATGCCGCAGAGACGCGTTGGTCTCTACTTCCTGATCCGCACATTCGTCATTTCTGCTGCTAGGCCTTCCGCCAGAGCGCCCTTTGCTCTCTGGGGGCAGAAGGATGTTCTGATACCTTTTCACTTCATCGTCATTTGTGAAATGGTACTTCAGTAAAGAATTCTAGGCAGGCAATATTATTGTTTTACTGCTTTTTATTGTGGCGAAGAATACACGACATAAAAATCATCATTTTTAATTTAATGGCTTCAAATGCACTTATGGTATTGAGCAATCATCACAGATAGTCACTTCCAGAATGTTTTCCTCGTCCTCAAGCGAATACCGTGTACACCTTAAATACAGTAACTCTCAATTCCCCACACCAGTGCCTGGCCTCTTTCACTGTGCTCTGGGACCCCGTGAATGTAACATTCCGGACACCCCTTTGTAAGCGGGATCGAGCAATATCTGTCTCTTTGTTCGTGGCTCCTTTCACTTTTGCACGGTATTTTCAAATCATCTGTGTTGTAACATGGAAGACAATTCCATTTCCTTTTAAAGGTAAATAATACCCCATTGTATAAGTCATACCTTATTTTGTTTACCCCATAGTTTGTCTCTTGGGGAGTCCTATGAGTTGCTCTCACTTTTTGTTGTTTGTGACTTTTAATAGCTAATGTTGCTATAGGCATGTGTGTCAGTGGCAGATATTTTATTTTGGCACCTTTATTTTCAAAGATTATATTGGTGATGGTGATTAAATTATAATTAAAGACTGTGAAGCAATGCAAACATAAAACAGGAAGGGAAATGACGCCAACCATAACCACATATATAACCTTGCTGACACAAAGAGGACCACAGGCCTTTGCTGCCTGTAAACTTTAATTAAGTATTATGATCTTAGTCACTGCTCTATTGTTGTGACATTTTTAAGCCTATGAATTTTATTCTAAATCTCACCGTTTCTTTCCTTCCACTGGGTTGCCTTATATTCATGCCACTATTAAGCTGAAGCCGTGTTTGTTCTCTTTGTAATAAAAATCATTTCATCCGTGAGTGAAACGCTAGGGAAAATAGTGTGGAATAAGAAAAGTAGTAAGCATTGGTATTGAGAAATGAGATTAGTGTTGTCATGGAAAGAACTCTGGGTTGGGACTTGGATTCTAACTGCTGCTCTGCCGCTGGCCTTGACCTTTCTCATCTGCATAATGGGAGAGGAAGACTGAGTGATGCTGGAGGCCCCCATTAGTTCACTCCATCACTCAATGACCTGATATTCTCTTTATCATTCCAGTCTGGTCTGGCCTTGAGAATGTGGTCAGGTTCTTGATTCAGTTTAGACGTTTCTTTCTGATCCATCCTCACAAACACCACCTCTGGCTTATGCCCTGGTTCGTGGTAGAAGTCAAACAAGGGGCATGGCTTTGTTGTTTAAAATGCATCAGCTCCATTGAATGTACCCAAGAATGGCACATTTATATAGCAAAGGGAATCTGCTATTTTACCTAGGATGTTGCAGAGTGAACTGAGGCAGGAGATTTCCATCAGACTCCACAAGGTGTGAAGGAGCGTATCACTAAGGAGATGAGGGGTTGAGATCTGGGAGGTGAGAGAAGGACACCCCAGTACAGGGATGACTTGCCTCTGTGTGCACTTGCACAAATCAGTGCCTCTTCACCCACAGGCAGCTTCACAGACAGAATCTGCCTGATCCGAGTACCTCCTTACAGAGAAAGTGGTTCCCTATTGCATGTGCCTTCATCATCTTTACCAAATGGACAAAGCAGTACCTGTTCAACCCAGTTCCTCGTTCTCCACTTCCCGACACAAATCATACCTGTGATTCTGTTACTCGTGTCTCTTTCCAGCTCAGTGTACCGACTCAGTCTCTTGTCTGTGGTTCTTCTTAACATATGAACATGCTCACACACTTCATTCATCAAAAGCATCTCTTCTTCCCTAACACCTGTGCATCGCCAAGATCTTGGTGTCTCTCCAACGATCTCCTTAGCATACCAAACTTTCTATAGTTAACCTGACTCAACTCACCCAGTCCTGCTTACTTTCCTCTAAACAAGGTCTCTTAAAAGCAGCAGTTAACTGCCCAAAGCCACAGCTTGTTCCCATCCTTTGGGAATTATGTCATCAATAGACAGAGTCAGGTTGAAATTAACACTGCCAGCAACTTAACGTAGACTGGGTGTAGAGATGTGTTGACCTGGATCAAGCTTTGAGCTGTAGACACTATTTCTGTGATCCACTGCAGACTTCCTAAGTCAACATCATGAGGTTCCCTTCTCCATGACTGAACAGCTCTCATATTGATACATCCTTGGGGCGAGATGGCAAGTATCACACTACTGTAGAAGATTCCATCTATGCATAGTGATAGCCCTGTAATCCCAGGTTTAAAAAAAGATCTTGTGAAGCTGAAAACCCCAGACGTCTTGTAGTCTGGTCAGAAGTGGCTAAGAATAGATCTGAGGAGCTTGTTTTCATGCAGTGCTCTTAAGTTCCTTCCAAATGCTTGAAACTACAGCTGTTGATCTGCAGGGAAAAGTAGATTTTTCTGGAAGGAAAATTGGAAAATTTTGAAGTATTGTGACTCTCAGCTTTTAAAAAAATAGTAATGTAGATTTTAATTCTATCCCATAGAAATGGGCTTCACGATAGAAAAAAAAAATCCAGGCTTTTTATAGGACGGTTGGAGGAATGGTCCAAGTACGGGGCCAGAGAAAACATATACTAACAAAATACACTTTGCTGTCTGTGTGATATGAGGCTGAATTCCATAGAGAAATGGTCACTGACCAGAACAGGAAGATTTGAGGACTAATACAAGTAATATTAGCAACAGAATAAATCCCATTATTAACTATTAAATAGCATAAGAAACACTTACCCATACAGAAAATTATAAGTAAATTGGGAAACCAAAAGTTTATGAAGAATGGAATATTACATAAGTCAAAGTATTTTAACAAACTATTTCTTAGTCGAAAAAGAACAAAGGTTAAATCTCTTTCCAGTGGAGACTAGTGAGTCATCAACTGAACACCACACTGATGGAGCAGACGACAATGCTTGCCACCTGATAGGATGTCATGAAGACAAACAGCCGTTCTTTTACCCCAGCAGGGTGCATGACCTGAATCCACCCACTAGAAAACACCCACCAAAGACACAGAAACATTTTATAGAATAGTTGGTCTTGAACATTCTAAAATGTTAAGGCCTTAGAAGTTCAAGGTAAACCAAACTGGCCAGGCTGAGCTATAGTACGCAAACAGATCATCGCCATTACTCTTGGGCTGGGACCTGTGTCTACCCAAAGCATTATTTCTAGAACCTCAGTGAGACCTGAGGACTACAGGGTGATTATGCATCAGTATTAATCTCTGAATATTAGTGGCTGTACTGTGCTTCTTTTCAGTGTTCTTATAAGATCCACACCGGGGAGAGATGGGATGTGAAGTCGGCAATTCACTCCTGAGACAGCTCAGTTGGTGCAGAGCTTACCACACAAGCGTGAGGCCCTGAGTTTGATGCCCAGTACCCACATCCGGTGACCACGTGCATCGAGGATCCCTGGGGCTCACTGGCTAGCCAGGATAGACTGCCTGTGAGTGCCAGTTTCCGTGAAAGACTGCTCCAGAACCTAAGGTGGAGCTCAATAAAGGACTATATACAACAAAGACCTCTGACTTCCACATTCTTGTACAGAAACATATGTGCATACCCACCTGCACACCAACACATGCATGTGCGAACACCATACACAAATACACAAAATTAAATAAATGTTTAAAAGTTAAAATAAACCTTCCTTACTTAGAAGGCATTTACCTGATAGATTAACTGATTGAGAAGTTTCCTTAAAATGAAAGTAGGTTTCTGTTGAGACTAGAGCACAGATTAAATTGTAAGCACCTATCATTTGTGTTTTATATTCTCTGCCACCCGTTTTGACGTGGTCGTGACATGAAAATCTTCATTAATTTCACTTATCATCACCATCCACAAAAACTGCACATAAATTAGATTTGTCACAAAATATTTCATTGTCATCATATTATAGCATTATTTCTTTAGAATAGTAGTTTAAGAGACATATCAGATGGAAAAATTAAAATTTATTAAAGCTGTTCACAATGCCTCAAAAACACTGCCAAGTCTGATAAGAGACCATTGCTTTACAAAAGAAATTTTAGCTAGTGAATATTGAATTACCATGCTTCCTTCCTTGAAAGTAAATCATGTATAATAATAGCATATCATGGTGGCTGTCAGTTCCTACTCATTGTGATTTAAAATTCAATTCTCGATGACTGTGTATTCTATCTGAAATAATTGATATGTGCTTATTGAAAACTTCGACTTAAGGATCGGGCTTTCCAACCAGTCAGTTAAGCAAGCTCTGCTTTGCATGGCAACTTCCGCCTTTTACAAGTGGTTCATCAGGCACACAGGAAAATCTGTGTACTTTGATAAATGAAGACCAATCAAGCCCTCCTCCGCAACAGCTCATGGAAAAGGGTGGGGATGGGCGCGGCTTCCTGACCACTCTGTTACTAGGCAACGGGATGCTGCGGCTTGAAGAAGCAGAGCTGAATGCTTGGGGCAAGGCAGTTGATAGAGAGATCTTAAGCAACAGAAATGAGCCCCGGTAAGAGTGATCCAAGAGGCTAGCCTCGAGGGGGGAGCTGTGGGAAGTGGAGGATAGTGGAGCTACAACCGGGTCCCTTTCACCCCCAAGCCTCTGGAGTTTCCCAGGTGGGTCTGGAGTGCCCAGACATTGAGAGAGCACCCGCCTGCCCCCTAGCTACAGCCTCCAGCCCTGCTACAGAGTCAGTGTCTCTACCTGACCCCAGCGCGCCCTCCGGTGGCCGCCGAGGGTGTGGGCGACCCGAATCTCTTCCCTTCTTCCTCACCTTCCCAGGCTACCTTCCAGCTCCTCGCCAAAAGCTGTGCTCGGTTCTGTTCCAGAAAAGCGTCTTGAGGAAGAGGATGAAGTTGACTCCGTTCTCCTGTCAGCATCCAAGATCCTGAATTCCTCTGAGGGGGTAAAAGAGTGTGGGGTCAGTGAACCAGGTAAACTCCCTGGGTGGAAAAGAAAAAAAAGCTGAGTTTTGCTGTTTTATTTTGGTTTGGTTTGGTTTGTTTGGTTTGGTTTCAGTATCGGACAGACATTTAGAAGATGCATGAGTTTTCTACCAAAATCATAGAATCCAAATAGACACGGTTTCCAATAAACCAAGAATTAAATATGCCAAATAGCCAGAGGAACCTAAGAAATGACGTTGGGATCTCACTTCCTTCAGAAGAGTCCAAGACAACAACGCCCCTCTCACATGGATCTAGTACACAGTGGAACATCAAGAGAAGAAACCAGAGTTCATGAGTAAGGTGGCTTTTATACGGATGTGTAGGACCACAGCTGTGGGTTCTCCATGATGTGGTAGGACCCTGTGTGAAGCATTTGGTAAGGAGATGAGAGAAATGGTGGATCAGAAGCCTGACCTTGAGACAGGGTTTCTTTCTGCACCTTGGTCAACCCAGGACCTTCGCAATGCCTGGGCAGGGATCCATTTGATTCAAGATGAGAACCAGGGAGGAGGACAGGGCCAGCAAGCCTGCACTCCTCCGTCACCAACCATGAAGATCTGTAGTCTTCCCTGAGCACCCAGGAAAGGGACAGAGGATGAGACAAAAGACCACCACAGTTTGGACATTAAATTGGCTCAGTACTTAGCTCTGAGATCACCAAGGGCCAGAAGAGATGGGACTGCCTCAATATAGCAAGGGTTGTAGTGGGAGAGTAGAGAAAAACTTGGTAGCTTTGGGCAATGATTTGGGGTTCCATTCTGAACAAAATTGGAAGTGCTGGAAGGTTCTGAGCAGCCCCCCTCCATCCTGACTAGAATTGTTTTGATGAATGCATATTCTTTGAGTATTTTACTGTGGGTCGGGCTAAGGGTTATAACAAATCAATTACATGCTTAGAGTTATACATCATAACATATTATAAATCCAGGAATCAATGTCCAGGCAGCCTGATCCCATAGCTGACTCCTAACTTGCATGACAAAGTGTAGTTGGTTTTCTTTTTACTCTTTGCTCTTTGGGGGCCTACCACCCAGCTCCCAAATAAATACATGGAGTCTTATTCTTACTTATCAATGCCCAGCCTGAGTTTGGCTTATTTCAAACCAGCTTTTCTTAACCTAAATTAAACCACCTATCTTTTGTCTCTGGGCTTTTATCTTTCTCTATTCTATATACCTCTCTTTACTTCTTACTCCGTGGCTGATTGTGTAGCTGTGTGGCTGACCCCTAACAGCCTCTCTCCTTCTCCTTTAATTTTTCCTCTTCTTTTCTCTTCCTATTTATTTTCTATGCCTGCCAGCCCCACCTATCCCTCTTCTGCCTAGATATTGGCCATTCTGCTCTTTATTAGACGAATCAGGTGTTTTAGGCAGGCAAAGTAACACAGCTTCATGGAGTTAAACAAATGCAACAGAAAAGAATGCCACACATCTTTGCATCATTAAACAAATATTCCACAGCATAAACAAATGTAACACATCTTAAACTAATATTGCACAACAGTGAAGTGTCCTCTAATTCACAGGGCTTCTACAGAACTCACTAGTACTGTCAGAGCCAAGCTAATGTTTGCACTTGAAAACCATTCTATGTAGCTCCTTAAAAATTGCCTTGTTCTCCTCTTTCTTTAGTCACAGGCGCACACTTAACACTTTGTGCATGCTTGGGAATAAATTCCCATTGTCTTTATTATAAAAAGGTCATCCCATTGATAATTAAGTCATTTTTTAAAATTTCAACACTTAAATACAAAACAGAAAATGAAAGCTGAGTATAAATACTATTTTTTACATTCTCAATAGATAATAAAACTTTCTCAAGGGCAAGGCCATATGCTCCACTCCCTTTCAGCGCCTCCCAATATCATGCATTTAGCGAAGACTTAGGAAATGCGGAAATGTGGTTCTGTGTTGACCCCTATGGGTCTCTGGTCATTCCCCCTTCCCATTCAAGAATCATACAGTTCCATGTGGCTATTTGAACACTATTGAATTTTAAAAACACCTTTCCTTAGGAACAAGACCCAAAGACTCATAAGAAAAACAAAAAATTATATTATTACCCTTAAAAATAAATGAGTCCAATTTCCTCCCTACTCGCTGCCTGCACTAGATCATCAGAACGCTGCTGACGAAAATACTCATTTTTGAGTCATATCGTGCTGCTAAAGCAAGCTGCTTAATGCTATTTGAAGCATTTGCTTTATTGCCAAAATAAATCCTTTTTCAAATGCTCCCTCCCAGGATAATTATGTCATTTCTCTCCCCACACCCTCCCAACTCATAGCATCATCTCATGTTATCTGAAAAGGTAGAAACAACCAGAACAAAATTCCCTCATCCTTATCCTTCACATTTACTAAGCTCCCTTCTTCCTGTTTCAGTGGAAGAATTGCTCCTCCTCAACCAATGACTAGTTCATCTAGATCCCACATCCAGAGTCCCTCTGCCATTGCCTCCCTCGTTCTCTGGAACCATTCTTTCTTCCTCTTCTGTGATATGTTTCCAGACAACAAGAGTGTTAGAGTGTTAGACTCTCCAATAGCTAAAATACATATTGAGTTAAATGCATATTGGGCTGGCGAGATGGCTGGCAGGTGATGAGTTTGTTGCCACGCTTACCAGCTTGGGCTCAGTCCCCGGGTAGGAGGAGAGAACCAACTTCCACAATTTGTTCTCTGATCTTCGCATGCACCTCTTGGCTTGTTAGCATATGCACACACACTAAGTAAGTAAATATAATTTTCAAAATTCCTCTTGTCCACATGTCTTCTAGTGTGAACCCTATCCTACTATAATCCCTTTACCATGGCACAGTAAAATTTTAAAAAGGTTGCCCATACTTGGAGGCTGCAAATCTTCATATCACATTCTCACTGAAAGCCATTTTTACCAGTGCTTCACTAAGCTCTCCCCCAAAACTGCCTTTATCTAGGATGGCAGCCACACCCACACCGCACATCAGTGTTCAGCCCATAAATGACATATCTAATGGGGTACTTGACATTTCTCATAGACAACTTAAAGTATCTTAAAAATGTTGCTTTTTCTCTCTCTTAAAATGTAAACAAAGGCTTTCAGCATACTTCCCAAAATTTCCCCACCCGTGCCAATTTCTACCCTGGTCCTGGATCTACAGCCCCAGGGAACAGATCACTGTGGATTAGGAAAGAATGTCATAAGAAATCATCTACAGGGGCTAGACAGTGGCTCAGCACCTAAGAGCACTTGCTTCTCTTCTGGAAGACCCATGGGTTCTAGTCCCAACACCCACATGGTGACTCAATTATCTATAACTCAAACTCAGGGAATCTAATGCCCTCCTCTGACCTGGGATATCAACCATACATATAGTGCACAGACATCTATGCAGGAAAAATGTCCATACACATAAAAAGGTTTTTAAAATAAGCCATTTACACTATGTCAAAGAAAACAGCAATTCTAAACAGAATGGTCACATTTAAGTAGATATTTGTGTGACAAGAAACTATGCAATTATACTGTGATCAAAACTGGAGAAATATGGGCAGAAAATATAGAGAAGTAACATATATAAATCCCATTGTTCTTTCTTAAGAACTTATTATTTACTGTTCCACTTTGGTCTATACAATTTACTAAATATTGTTTATAACGTAAACACAACACTATTGTTTAAAAGAGAGTTTTGTGGGAACTATGGCTACAGAACAGAATGTGAGATTCATGAAACGCCACTGCAGAACTAATCTTAGCAAATACGAAGAGTAGAAAATTAGTATGTGTCAAAGGAAATATACTATTTTTCTCGTCTTTCTTGGTGAGGAGTAAGTCAACTAAGAACACAGTAGAAATATATGTTTTCAAGTTATTAATATTTTTCATGGTATATTTTTAATACATTGTCATTTTGACTGGCATATACTAATTACATATACTTATGGGGTACATTGAAATTTTTAATTACATGTATATGGTGTAATGATTATTTTAAGAAAATTGATGTATCTAACCCATCAGATGTTTATCATTTTTGGTGAACATTTAAATTCTTCCAGCTATATGAAATAATCAATTAATTCTTATCAATTATAACCACCCCCCTTAACCACCCTCTCTGTCTCTCACACACTTCCCAATCTTTGGTAACCAGCAATCTATTCTCTACTCCTATGACATGCCCTTTTACTTTCTACATATGTGTGAAAACTACATGTGTACAGACATGCATGCAGGCAAAACGCCCATAAATTTTAAAGTATAAAATTTCATTTTCTTCCAACATTGTATAAGAGATCCCCTTTCTCCATATCCTTCTATTCTAATGACATTCATGCTTTTTTTTTTTTGTGTGTGTGTGTGTGTGTGTGTGTGTGCATATATATAGAGAGAGAGCTGAAAGGTTGTCTAAAATTGGTTCTGATGGCAGGCTTCTATATGACATCATTGGTTTTTGATTTTTGTTTTGTTTTGTTTTTGCATAACCACTATGAGTACATTAGAGCAAGTTTAGAGTCTAAAACTCTTTGGAATGCTTTCCTACCTTGGTCTCAGCTTCCCAAGAGAGGCAGAAATAAGCAGTACGCAGGTAAACTCTCTAGCTCTCCCGTCTTCCCAGTTAAGGCAGGATTCTTGAGTTGACCAAACATCTCCAGGTTCTGAGCTAATATTGCCTTGTTAGTGATGAGGACCAAAATGGGGAAGGGGATGTCTGCACTTGACAACCAGCTTCTGTGCTTCTAATGGGTCACTCATCCATAAGAGAGGACTCGGAGGCCTGTTTGAGGACCTACTCTGAGAACGGACGCTGTCAGTCTTGGAGGACATTCGGTCATAATTCTCCTTTCATCAGCAAGCTAGAACACTTTGGCTTCTTAATTTAAAAATGTTTTAAAGCAAGTAAGTTACCTGCCACGTAGATGAGGGTACATAGTCTCTCCTGCTGCCGATCTACATACAACCTCTGGGAAGGTGCCAAGCCTGTGACATCTTCTGTCTATCATCCTAAGGAGCCTGAGGACTTCTGTTCACTATCTGTTGATTTTAGAGTGTCTGAGGAAAACAGAATAGTCTCCTACTGAGCAGGAGAAAAAAAATCTTCAGTGACAAAACCTAAGAGAACAAGATCAGCTTCAGCACTAGCTACCGGCCCAGTCCCCGCCCTGCCCCTACCCTGTCCCTGCAGCAGGTCTCTCTCACCAACCAGTGTAGAACAGTGGACTGAGCTGCGCCTGCTCCTCTTGGGCTGTAGCGGCAAGACCCCATGTGGTGTCTTGAGGGGACAGAGATGGGAACGGGTGTGTCCAGGCTGGTGCGGTGTCATAAAACACACTCATCTGAGCAGTATAAAGGAGGAAAGGACATTGACTACAATGGGGGAGGGTCTTCCCACAACAGGAGACAAGGTAGATGCAGGCCTTGAGGACACAGCCGTTGATAGGGAAGTATTCCTATTTTTACATGGTGAAGAAGGGCCAAAGGAATGCACACAAACCTCCTTCCCCAGGAGAAAGCACAGATTGTTCTTTATAGAACTTTGCCTGAGAGCACGGCCCATCCTGCACTGCACATCCAGCTCATTTCCATGACTCAGGGAGATCACCGCATGGCAATTTCGCAAAAATCAAGACCTATACAGTTCATTTACCAAAGGCCTTCCACAGCGTCAGGATTATTAAGGGTTGTGGGTTTTGTTTTTGTTTTCTAAACAAAAAGAGTGAAGTCTGTAGCTCAGAAACAGCTACTTGAGATTTTGAGACACTGCAAGTTAGTGATTTCTTACAAAAGTAAGAGCACTGCCATAACCCCAAGTAAGTACTTTCTTTTTTTAATTTTTAAATTTTTTTAAAATATAAAACCTATTCGTTTAAATGTATTTATAATATATAATGTATAATATGTTATACTACAGTTTATAATATACTATATATATACTTAATATTTATATATAAAGGTGTGGTGACTCATACTTTTAATCCCAGCATTCAGAAGGCAGAAATATGTGGATCTCTGTGAGTTCAAGGCCAGCCTGGTCTATATAGTGAGTTCCAAAACAACCAGGGTTACATAGTGACCTGTCTCAAAAAAAAGAAAGAACTTGGGCTGCTGAGATGGTTCAGTGGTTTGGGTGCTTGCTACCAAGCCTGACCAACTGAGTTTGATCCTCAGGACCCACATGGTGGAAGGAAAAACTGGCTACTGAAAGTTTGCTTCTGAACCCCACACACAATGCCACGTGTGCACCAATCCTCCCATGCCATGGTGCAATCGTAGGGGCCAGAGGACAAGCTTGTGGAGGGAGCGCCCTCCTTCCATCTTTACATGGGTTCCAGAATCAAACTCAGACGGGCAAGTTTGAGCAGCAAGCACTCAGTCATCTCCCTGTCACCACAGGTAGGTGCTTCTTAGAGAGCTGTCCTTAAATTTAATGTGTGACTAAGCACATGTAAGTATCAAGCCTTCTCATCCTCTCCGTCTCATTATCTGAGTTAAGAGAGTGCTTTTCACAGCAGCTCCTGCAAAATAAGACGTTTGGCATCAAATGATGCATGTTCTTTGTTTTGCTCCTTAGAATATGGCTGCATATCAGAAACAGAAAACCAAATCCAACCACAGTCAGCACTGAAAGTGAGTGTTTCATTTAATTGTGTGAAAATCCTTCCTAAACGAACACTGGGTCTTCCACACTAGCCTGGCAGAAACTTCCGTGAACACGCCCAGAGTCAGCAACACAGCTAGAGTCAGCTGACTCATGGGATACCGTTTGGAAACCAAGCCACACTGGGGGATTTTTTTTCCATCATAGCAATTGAAGAGTGTGGTTAGCCCCCCGAGAGTGTCCTTCTGACCCTTTGTTAAATCTCATTACAGGTCCTCCAGCATCAGCTGCAGTCGTTTCAAGCTCTTCGGATGCAGACTCTACAGAACGTCAGCATGGTATGATTGCTGTAGTCCCTATATAAGAAATCTCCTAGTTTAAGTTACCAGCCCATCTACTAAACTCATCAGTAGCCATTTGTTAGGCAGATGCCGAGTTTGATGTATCAGAGATGACCATGCATTTCAGGCTCGAAATTTATTTGGAGTGAACTACATCCTCCTATATTTTTGGATGTGAGGCAGAAAGAAAAGGTACTCATATTCAAAGTGCTACCTAGGACAGACATGGCTCAGTTGTTGACTGTTTGCCTAACATGTTCAGAGTCTTGGCTTTGATCCTGGCACTGCAAATACATACATGCACATACATACATACATACATACACATACACACACGTACATACTTACATACACACAGTCTGCAAAGAGAGACTCTAAAATTTAAACTCACAGTAAAAGTGGCTATGGGGGGAAATGTCCTCTATCACCTGTATAACTGAAGAGCCTAGGAACAGTTCCTAGAACAGCCACTTCTGGTGACATGATTCCTATGATCAAGACTCTGGCCATCAGACACAAGTCTCAGCCACACCTTGGTCTGCTTTCCAGGATAGTGGGCTGTCCGATGTCACATCCTGGTAAAGGAGTTGGAAGGAACTCCAAATCTTTTTCCTTCTAAGCTCAACTCAGGAGAAGGAGGTAGAGAAGGAAAGGAAGGGAAAGGGGAGAGAGAGAAAATACTTTGCTCTCATAATAGGTTATACTAAGGTCCCTTGCTCTGATTCTGAGTGCCACAGACTGGTTCAGAAGCAATTCAAAACCATCACTCTGAGAGAGACTCAGTGCTGAGTCACAGAACCAGCCTTGCAGCTAAAGGCAGAACTGGTGCCATCATCAAAGCACACAGCCTTCACCTGGAGAACAGAGGATGCATGTCAGGCATACCAGACACAACATGTCCTCACTGAAGTCCCGGCATCAACTGACCAGAACAGAGGATGCATGTCAGGCATACCAGGCACATCCCATCCTCGCTGAAGTCCTGGCGTCAACTGTGGCTCGGCGTCCTTGCACGGAAAACAGACGCATGGAAGTGGAATGCCAAGCAAGGCCCCAGGTGACAGACACGTTCTTTCTTGAGGATGGGTGTCCAAGATTTCTTATTTACTCCACAGCACAAAAAGTAAATCCTCTAAAATTATTTAAACATAGGTCATAAAATTTTACTGCTTTACCAAGTACTTATTTCCACATTTTTTTTTCTTAAAAGTCCTTTAATGACAGATATTGCCATGGCCAAGAACTTTTTATGGGCAGGACATAGAAAGGTGTCTTTCAACTGTGCGCTTCTGCAAATAGACAAACTCACAGATCTGAATTCAAATTCTAACATTCTCCATTTGTCTTTTGAAGGTACAGTCTGAAATCAGCGAAATATTGAACAAAAGTATTGTTGAAGTAGAAACCCCACAATTGAACTCAGAAAAAACTGTAGTATTCAGCATGCACCCTGAAAGGGATTTGGTATGTTTTCCTTTAAAAGAAATCATTCCTCTCTCGGTATTCAAAAATTATCCCTACAACTGGTTTGTCTTCACCTTTCCTCACAGGAACAATGCATGTTCAGAGATGAAAATAAGGAAATAGCTGTCCTGAAAATTTTAAAAGAAGTGTGTTTATCTCTGTACTCTAGAATTTGACTATTTCTTTTAGGATGGTCTGAGAGGCATCTCCCTTCATCTAAAAAATTTATTTTCTTCTTATGCCCTGGCAACGCTGAAGCATGCATGGGCAGCCCGTATACGGCGGTTCTGTTGAACTTGTTCATATTGGGTTTCACGGTCTAAATTGATGAGGATGACTGACCAGTCCCTTCCTCAAGAGGACACCAGATCTCATTACAGATGGTTGGGAGCCACCATGTGGTTGCTGGGAATCGAACTCAGGACCTTTGGAAGAGCAGGCAGTGCTCTTGACTGCTGAGCCATCTAGACGCTGAAAATTCCAAAGTAAATTCAAGGCACTTTGGGTAGCCTGCCTGTTCGGAGGGGACTAACAAACCAGGACTGAATTTTACAGAAAAGCTCCAAACTAGAGTGGCCAATAGTATCCATGCTAGCTAGGAAATCACATTTCCAAGACACTTGCGATCCTAAAGTCACCCTTTCAAGACCAGGAATGAAAGCAAAAGCTAACAAATAGCCCAGCAGCAGAAGCACTTGCTTTCCCTGAGTGCCCGTGTGGCCTTCCTCCCTAGGATATGAAGCATAATGCATTTGTTACATTTCTACATCTGAAATTAAGAGGTTGGACCATGGATCCCACCCTCTAAGGGAGGCAGGGCAATTATAAAGCACTCTGTGAAGGCCAGAGTTGTGGATCTCAAGATAGTTGGTGCTATTTTGTTCCTGCCCAGCTAGAAAGATGGGGACACACACGCATACAGTCTTTTTTAATTAGTAGATAAAATACTTAATTTGGTTGTGCACATAAATCTTCCCCAAATTTTATCTTAATTTCTTGGTCACATGGCAAAGAACAATGTATTTATAGTATACTTTCTATTGCTGCTAGCCTACTGAGAAGCAAGAAGAAATGCTTTCTATCAAGAAAAGTCATTTTGAGGACCCTAAGACTCTTCATTCATTGGCAGAAAATGTTATTAGTAATAATGGCAGCAGTATCTCTCAAAGCATAAATATTCCACCCCAGATACAGGTCAAAGCCATGTTACCTCTGGAGAGCCTGAGACCTGCTGCACATAACCCACCTGCCAACAAAGCAGTGGCCACTTCGGACCAGCCTGACACCGTGAAGAGCCTCAGTCTTCATCGGTTTCTACCGCCCGCTCCCCAGGCTGTGCCGCCTCAAACTGCACCTTTGACTCTGGATAAATCCACAATCACCGCGCCTTTTCTGAAGCGTGAATTTTGTGAGAACTTAGATGATATCTGTCACTCCATTAAACAGATGAAAGAAGAGCTTCAAAAGTCGAATGACAGGGAGCTGGCACTTACAAATGAACTTCACACTTTCCAGGAGGATGCAAAATCGCAAAGTCACGCTAAATACGAGCTGTTTCCCATTCATAGTTCAAAACTTAACTTTATTCAGGAAGCAAACGTGGAAGGTAACCTAAGTGAAGACCTCAAGTCAAAGAGAATTTCTGAATTAGAAGCTTTAGTGAGTAAATTACTCCCACTCAGGGAAACAGTGTCAAAATTGCATTTAAATTTTTGTAGGAAATGTAAAAAGTTATCTAGGAGTGAAATATGCCGGGGGAAAAGGAATGAGAAAAGTAAAGACATCCCTATCACCAGCAAGAATATTATAGATTTAAAATTCCACTCCCGAGCTCCAAGGCACACTCTGTCATTCCTTGACCCAGTGAAACACGAAACGAAGGACAAAGAAGAACAACCACTTGCAGTAAACCGAGGATCGGTAACGTTTGAAACCGAGAAGACACCCAAAGCCAACTGTGTCACTGAGCAGTGTGTTGCCAAGATTCATTACCTACAGAATTACCTAAAAGAATCCATGCAAAACCATAAAAAAGTGACAGAACTGGAGAATGAAAACCTGGCCCTTAGGACCAAAATGAAGCCCCTCATCTTCACTACCCAATCGCTGATACAGAAGGTTGAAACGTACGAAAAGCAGTTCAGATCCCTGGTTGAAGAAAAGAGCGCTCTCCAGGCCAAGTTAGCTAAAGCGGCTGAAGAAAACAGTGACTGCCTCAGGGAACTGAAGAAAATCGTCAGCACGTACAACGTCCTCCAAGGCCAACACAAAATGCTAGAGGAAAAACATAGTCAACTTTCTCTGGAAAAGCAACAGATGACAGAAACAGTAGATCACTTAAAGAGTAGGGACCACAAGTCCCAAAATGACATGGCCGTTCTCAAAAACGAAAACAATAGAATGAATATAGAAATAGAAGCAATGAAAACGAACGTGCTGTTGCTTCAAGACGAGAGAGAAATGCTAGAAAAAAACATGTACCAACTCCTGAAAGACAAAGGCTCACTGGAGAGCGACCTGAAGGAGAGCAAGCTGGAGATGCTACAGCTAAAAGAGAAAGAGAGACTGGCGGAAGCCGAGCAGCAGTCTCTTCTGCACATACTCGAAGCGGCTAAAACCGAAAAACTGAATCTCGAGGCAACATTACAAGAATCAGCTTCTGCTAGGCAGACGTTGGAAAGAGAACTGGAGGCCTTTCAAACCTACCAGTCAGCTGCAGAAGAGAATCTCCGGAAAGAAATCAAAAGTGCAAAATCGGAGACCAACATTTACAAAAACAACTTGGCAGAGATCAGCAAGGAATGTGAGATGTTATCCAAAATGGTCATGGAGATCAAGACGGACAACCAGATCCTGAAGGAAGAGCTTAAGAAACACAGCCAAGAGAACACCAAGTTTGAAAACAGCATCAGCCGGCTCACTGAAGACAAGGTGCTTCTGGAAAACTACGTGCGGAGCATAGAAAACGAGAGGGACACGTTGGAATTTGAGATGCGGAATCTTCAGCGAGAGTATCTGAGTCTAAGTGACAGGGTCTCCAGTCACAACAACAGCCCAACAAAGTCAGCTTCTATTTCAAGAAGAGAGAAATTCTACTTTGACAACTATGATGCCTATGAAGACCCTTCCAGTACTAGGCGTAGGCATTTGGCTCCTGATTTGAAAGGTGTGTACGTTCTGACAGATAAGTAGAAGCACCCCTGAGGTTCTTTTCAGCAGGGGCTGGATAGATAGATCAGCAGTTAAGAGCATTGCAGGGGATTCAGTGACCTCATACAGACATACCTGCAGGCTAAACACCTATGGATTTAAAATAAAAGACTCTTTTTAGTTTATTGGCATTAACCAAAGTATAGAAATAAGAAGGGAGGCCTAGAGAGATGGCTCAGAGGTTGAGAGTGTGTAGTGCACTCGTGGAAGACCCAAGTTCAGTTCCCAGCACCCATCCTCCTGTAAGACAAGCTCCAGGGGATCCAACACCCTCTCCCAGAAACACCCGCACCCACATATGCAAACCTGCACACAGACACACATGACAAAAAATAAAACAATCTTCTTTAACGGAAATAAGAGAACATGAAGTTAAATACAATTTAGGTTTGTAAGATTTTTTTTATCTGATTTGTTACATAATGGAATCATTTAGGAATTTTGTTTGGTAGATGCAAATTCATGTTCTACTTCTATCACCTACTCTGAATGTGCGCACAACACCTTTGATAGAGAGAGGTGCTCTTGAATCCTTATTGGAAATGATCTTAGCATTCACAGCTTTAAGACATTTGCTTTTCTTTTTCAGGGATTCCACATAAACTGTATCAACGGCTTCCATCCAAGATATGTAAATAAACTTCAAAAGATATCAGTGTTTTAAAAAGTTTTTCCAAGTAATTTCCCCCCATAAAAATAATATCGAAGTAACTTTTACCAGTGATTCTAAAGACCTTATACATGATTAAACTAGTTTTAAAACAGACATTAGAATTGGATTAGCTTGTCAAGAACTGTGAAAAGTCCGGTATTGGACTCTAAGCTTACATGTCACGCTTCCACGGCTCCGTGAACGCTAGCGGAAAAATGAGACTCTGGGTCAGAAAGAGAGGAGAGCCAGCTACTCAGAGCGATGGCCAGAGCAGCCTCGTGTCTGTACTGGACCTCCAGATTCCCACAGACAGCTTAGAGAGCTACATAGCAGATGACATTGTAGTGAAGTAACCTGTCCTGTCTCAAAGGAGACCCAGTCTTGTATAAGCACAGTTTGCCTTTGCTGTGCCGGACCACACTATCTTACCAATTTTGGCTTTGCAATTCCTTGTTGAATTCTATCAAATGTTTTTTATGCATTTATTGAAGCAATAATTTTTCTCATATATATAATTAATATAACACTGTTAAATTAATTTTGAACACCTCCTATTCCTGGAATAAACCCTACTAGGTTGTATTTTTATTATTCTTTTAATGTATACCCCTGGGGCTCACCTTTAAGGATTTCTTCTACATTTGGGCATTGGTTTGTGTATTCTCTCACAATTACTTCGTCTGGTTTTAGTATTAGGAAAGTCTTGGCCTCTAAAATGCCAGGTATATCCTTGCATGTTGAGTGCTGTATCTCAGTGCCACAGCTATGCCTGGAAGGCAATAAATGAACGCTGGATGAATAAACTCCTCTCAAACGGGACAGTGCGATTCATGCCGGACACTCTCTTAGCAAGAAAGGGATCCAGAACAATATGGAGTTTCATGTCTCTCGCTAAAGAGTAAGGATTGAAAATTTCCTTTGAAGATTTTTAAATGAAACAATTATTGTTTCCTCCCCATCTCCCATTGGTTTCTAATCAGTGTTCTTGATAAGACATACCACAGCGTAAACTCGAAGCAGGCCTTCCTGCTTTGTGTTTTTTTTTTTTTTTTTGTGTGTGTGTGTGTGTGTGTGTGTGTGTTGTCACTGGTTAACATTCTATATTTGATTGTCTACAAGTAAATAAATTGTATTACCTTAATCTCTAATTTTGGTAAAGGTTGTACAGGGGACACTATAACTTGAGAACATCTAGTAATTCTCTTAATTGTGGAAAACTGAAGAATTTGTCTGGGAACACAATATAATTATAAATTGAAATATAATGATAAATTGATAGTTCTAAGCAGACAGAATTCCTGGCTTTCCAATGCTGGTTATAGTACCTTGAACATGAGATTCAATCTTTCTCTGCCTCCGTTTCCTCATCTGTTACATGAACACCAAATAACAACCACAAACATATTTAAATAAAATGGTACACGGAATGGCTCTCAACGCATAGTAACCATTATATCAGCATTAACTATTACTTCATTTTTAATATTTAAAAATACTATAATTGAAAATTTAGTGAGAAATAATAAAAATTCAGATTAATAAATTAACTTATAACAAACTATTTGACATATTATAATGATATAGTCTCTTAAAGCATACATTATAGCTTGGGAAATGCTTTTAATTATCTTCGTGATAATTCCTTCTTACTGGTAAGTAGATAAAGAGAGTCTCAATGGTTAACTTGTTCTAATATGCATAAATGGCACTGGCCATTTAGACACACACATATATATGTAGCTGGTGTGAGCTGCAACATTTACACATAAAATTACCAAGCAGTATCCGTAGAGGCAGCAATCTTGATATTTCCAAAACATATACTATACTAAGGCTGAACTTTCCAGATGCTTTTAGAATGTCTTGCTACTCATGTTTCTCTTTTCAAAATTGATTCTTATTCATATCCTTTCCCATACACCAAGTCCTCCAAGACCCCCTTCCTTGCCCACCTAATGTTGTGTTCTTTCTCTTAAAAAAATAAAACGAAGACACAAAAGTAAGTAAGAGATGATACAAACTTTTCATCCAGCCATTCATCTCAACTACACAGTATTTAACAACTTGTTCAATACTTAAAACATGGTTTGTAGGTGTTAACCAGACTAACCTAGAATTAACTAATCTGACAGAAAAAAGTAGGTACTAGGCTTGAACTCACTGGCTCCGAACTATTTCAAAACAAATTTAACAATGGTAAAATGTTCTGCTATCATCTACACCCTGGGGAAGCCAGGTACATATCTAGCCTAACATAGCTCCCGGACTGAGAAATGGAGACCCCAAAGAGGAGTCCTGACACTTCCGCATGGGGTGATTTCCTGCTCTCAGACAGGCTAGACAGGCAGATGGACAAGTACTCAGAAAACACCTTTGCTGGGCATGCCTTCCCCAGTAGTTTTCATATTTTAGAGTTCTCTTTTCAGACGTAGACATCGACTGCAGCCCACGTTGAACAAAAGCTATTGATAGAGAGGGAAACCTTACTGCAGGTTGGGGTAATGTGTTTAAACCCAGCACTTCACAGAGCTGAGGAGCGTGCGAGATGCCGTAACTTCTCAACTCAAGGGTAGGGCAGAGATAGGACCATGAAAAGTCAGGCATTAAAAGACCAACAATTCATAAATGGGACCTTCTGAAAGAAAAACTTCTGTAGAGCAAAGGACACCATCATTTGAACAAAGAGGCAGCCCACAGAGTGGGGAGAGATCACTTTATTTCCCTCAGTTCAGGTTTAGAAGACATTACAAAAGAACAGTCGGTTGATGCCCGGCTGCTGGTGCAGTCAAGGTCGCCCACAGCGTGGCTCAGGCCATTCCCACCAGTGGAAGGAAGACTGACTTTCCCCAACCCTGTAGAAAACGCATGTCTTGAATCACACCGTGTTTTGTGCTTAAGCAAGAATAAAACACCAAAGAGATTTTCTTTTCCTGGATACTCTTCCTGCCTGGTATAAACACAGTTCAGAGTTTAACTTCTGCTTGGAGAAATAGTCTTTGCTCTTTGGGACATTAGCTTGCTGGTATCACTGCTAGGTGTTTCCAGCCAGCTGGACCCCCTTTGTCACCTTTTGTCAGTGAACCTGGTTCAGCCTTCTGAGGCCTGAAATACTCTCAGAATCTCATCCACAGAACAGCCAAGAGAAAGATCATTTGACATCATCTGGCAAAGCACACCTTTATTACCAACGATAAAGGGGCTCCTGAAGGAGATACCTTCATTAGTCTTTAAGAGTTCATAATACTGAGTAATGGTGTGCTTGGGATGTAACGCCAAGGGAATGTCCATGGATCCCAATCCCTCTTGTTTCTTTCCTGGATGCATTGATCCGTGCCAGCTGACAGAAGTGAGGAGCCACAGAGGCACTAATCTCTTGGCAGTGTGTTTCTTAAATTAATCTACCCTATCCCCGAGAGTGATGATCTCCACGAGGCACACAAAAGTGAAGTCAAGAGGGTAAAAGAGGAATTTACACATTTTCTTCTGTATTAGTCTCCTATCTTTAACTCGACCATCTGGCATAACAATTGTAGCTTGGAATTTTGGGGAAGGTTGCCCATTTTTGGCATTTTCTGAAGTCATTTTGCTTCCAGCAGGGCAAATCCACAGGTCTCCAAGACAAAACCCACCACAGGGAAGCAGGAAGAAGACCGAAAAGAGAAAGATCTTAACTAAACATCAGACAGAGGATCAGGGATCCTCCTAACCCTCATCAGAGAAGCTTCTTGCAGTAGGTAACGAGTACCCGAGACCTTCCACTGGGCAATGTGCAGAGACGAGAGACTTGGGAGTGCTCAGCCCTGAATGTGACATCTCTATCACATTCTTCCCCTAAGGGCTCAGGGATGGCTGCAGAACAGGAAGTAAAAAGATTTAAGACCCTGACGTGGTGGGTGTCCCAGGAAATGGCATCTTCCAGACACAACAAGGCAGACGCCCACATGAACTCACAAGACCTCACAGGCTCAAGCCACTCAAATTCTCTGCATGTGCCCACCCTAGCCAAGAAGCCATCCCCCAACAATAGGGGGAGGGGCAGTCAGTTTTCTTCAATGACATGACTCCGGACATATCAACCATAATTCTGGGAAGGCCTCATACTCATGGGTAGTTGGCCAACAAAGCAGACTCCTCCATGTTTTTTAGTGACTTCTTTCTTTTGTGACTTTGTTTTATTTTTTTTTAAGAGAGAGAACACATTAGGTGGGCAGGGAAGGGGGTCTTGGAGGACTTGGTGTATGGGAAAAGATATGAACAAGAATCAATTTTGAAAAGAGAAACATGAGTAGCAAGACATTCTAAAAGCATCTGGAAAGTTCAACCTTAGTATAGTATATGTTTTGGAAATATCAAGATTGCTGCTTCTACAGATACTGCTTGGTAATTTTATGTGTAAATGTTGCAGCTCATACCAGCTACATCACAACGGAAAAGAAGACAATCTGAAGTTGTCCAGAAATAGGATATCAGTCTTAAAGACATCCCTATGAACGTAATGTAATGTGATTCGTTGGTAACACTGGTCTTCAGAACAGGAACTAGTTCCATACTAATAATTGTATGCAACAAATTTGTAGTTGCATATTAACAGATAATAACAAGCCTTACACATACATGTATTCTTTTGATATAATAGGTTTGTATTTGTAGATTTTATTAAGACCTATACAGTTGCCCATCTAACTTGTGAGCTACAGCTAATTATAATGCTTCTTTTAAGGCAGAACTCCAGGGTAGGACTGACAGAGATAGGATGCCGTGAGAGACAATCTGGGGAAGCTAGCAAGGAACAGGACAGACCGCCAACAGAGCTTACCTACCCTGTTCTAGCTGGGAGACCACCCTTCAGCTCCGTTCAGGCCAGCATTCACCTGGATGAAGTCATCCCAGGCTTTGCCGCAGTTACAAACAGAAAGTGTGATACCGTTCGCATTAAAGCATGTGTCTTGCTATAATGCAGTACTTGCATGTGAACTGTGTCTTATAAGGGAACCTGAAATTTATCTTTGATGTTAAGAGTGTTTTGATAGACCATAAGACCTAGGTAACTCTCAATATAATTTTCAACGAAGTCTAAGAGAAGGAAAGAATTTCTTGTGACTTAATACTACTCCAGGCCCTAGCCTTGCCTCTCCCCTCCTACGCTACAGTTCCTTACCATAAGGAGTAAAACCTTTCAAGTGAAAGATTATGTTTCAATTGCCAATTTTTAAAAAGATTCTACCTAGAGATGCAGATCCAAAAACAAAGCTCAGCAACCCCAGAATAAGTCATTAGCCAACACTATTTATGAAACAGCATTAAAATCAGGAAGGAGGTTACAGTTGAGTCTCGTGTTTGAATTTCCTTTAAAAGCTACGGAGCCATGTATTCCATAATCCTGTGCATTCCGGTGAGTTACTGAGAGGAGCTAGAAAGCCAGCTGCTTTCCCAGTATGTCTGCTGAGGCAGTCTTGTAGTTCTTCACATTGAGTGCCCTAAAATTAGAAAATAAATGCACATTTAATCTTATTAGCCGGGGTAGCATACCTTTACATTCTTTGTATATTTGCATTAAAAAACTAAACCAATATATTTTATAACATGAAATTCCACAGCAATTGTTTGTGGTGCTGCTATTAAAATCAAGACCTCATAATTCCAGACATGGAATCTGCTTCTGAGCTCGGTGGAACCCAGCCCACAATCAAAAAGATCTCATTAACTTAAAAAAAAACTTTGTATTAAAGTCAGATATACTTGGAAAATCTAAGAAAAATATGAAATACATTTCACCCCTACTATCTGTGAGTTTATTAGTTTTAAAATTAGTATAGGGGGATTTAAACTGGATTACAGGTGATCAATGATCACATAAAAAGAGAATTCAATAAACTAAGTTACTACCACAAATAAACCTCTGGTTTTTCCGAGGAACAGTCAGTTGCTACTCCCTTGCTCTGAACACATTACGAGTGTATCAGAGAACCTTCCAGGTGTCTTAGAAGATAGCACAGAAAACTTCCACACTGCCCCACAAAATGTCCCATCTTGTTGAAGGTGGGTAGGATAGAGGAAATTCCAATTTCATTTTCTGTTCTATTGGATGAAGTTGGCAGAGAACTGGCAGGTGGCTTAGCAAAGAATAAGGCCAGAGGATACAGAAAATGAGTGCCATGTCTCCTATTTCAGACCCAACGCTCTGCCCCCGACCCACACAGAACATTGCTCCTAAACACAGCAGCTTAAATAACAAATTTACCCCACTACGCAGAGTCGCCGATTCACCCGGGTGCGTGAGGAAAAGTTGCTTAGAGAAATGGCTCGGTTTTAATTTGTTCTTTTAGAATATTTTAATTTTGTTAAGGGTCATTAGGATTCCACACACTTGCTGAGAAACAGTTAATGTTAATATAAATACAGATATCCAAGTAGTCTCAAGTGACTTGTAATATAGTGCCTTCCATAAGGCAAGGCAGGTATACGGAATGTCACTGGATTCCTTATTTTTAAGATTCATTTTTATTTTATGTGTGTGAGTGTTTTCCTGCATGTATGTTTATGAAGCACATGGTACCTGCAGAAGCCAAAACTGGGGTTTCAGATCCCTGGAAAGGGAGTTAAAGACGTTTTTGGGTTGCTGTGTGGGTTCTGAGATTCAAATCCAAGTTCTCTAGGAGAGCAGAGGGCACTGAGCCATCTCTCAACCCTTGTGCTCATATCTACCATTTTAAAAACTATGGACATGGAACTGGAGATGACTCAGTGGTTTAGAAAACTTGCTGGTTTTGCTGAGGACCCAGCTTCTATTCCTAGCACTCACATGGCAGCTCAGAACCATCTGTAACTCCAGATCCAAGGGATCAGATTCCCTCTTTTGGCCTGTTTGGGCACCAGGTACACACATGGTACACTCATACACATAAAATAAAAATAAATAAACTAACTGAAATATTTGTTAAAGCATCTAAAAGGTAGAAATAATTTTCTTGGTTTTCTTGGACTAAATATGAGATAAACCTACCTTTTGACATTCAGCGCCATTATACTTTCCACCGGTCTGCTTTTCGGTCCATTTGGTGGATGGAAAACCTTCTCCCCTTTCCCAGGAATCACCTTTCCTACTTTAACCACATAAGGGTCAGCTGAGTGTGCCGGGTAAGGTTCAAATGTCCCTGCCTTCATGCCACCAGCCTATAAATAAAAACAAGATAATTCAATGTTTGTAGAACGCAGCTACAAAATTACATTGTGAGGAAGCTCATATATTCTTTTCTAGTTGATAGACTTAGTTTTATATTTAAAGTTATCTGTTATGTTCAAATACCAACAAATGGTCTCTCTGCTGCCAATTCTGTAGGACCCAAACACGATTCTAATAATTTTCTATAAAACAGAAATGTTTGTAGAAGATAATATTCTACACTGTTATCAAGCATTGATATTTTTTCCAATTTTAATCAAGCTATCAAGTAGCGATTTAGTAAGCCTGTTAATGAAGCGATGAGACAAATGTAAGATATATTTCTCTATGGAAGGGGATAGGGAGCTTGGCACTAATGTGAGAATACTGAATTTCAGACAATGATGCCAGGAAGATCCCCTCCCCCAAAAGAGGAATAGCAGAGACACAGACCGTGAGAGGAAAACATAATCTACTCTAGAAAAGCCTTAGGGTCTAGCACAAGAAGTCAATCCAGTGATTTTTCTACCTACATGTGAGATACACCAGAAATTGCTTGGACTTTTTAAACTGATTTGATCGGATGTTTATCTTTATGTTACTCAGTCATTAAGAGGATTCTATGTGGTGACATATGACTGCTATCTCAACCGAGGGCAAAAGATCTCAATTTCAAGGTCTGCCTGGGCTTCTAATAGCTGGAACTTGTGAGTGAGATGAGGAGGAGGAGGAGAGGAGCGGGGAGAAGAGGGGTAAGGGTTAAGGGAGGAAAAACGAAGAAGATATGAATACAGCTCAATAGCAAAGCATGAGCCTACCAAGTGTGAAGCCCTGGGTTTGGTCCACAGCAATGTAATGAACCAAAGGAAAGAAGAAAGCAAGCAAACCAATTCACTCTGTGGAATTATAATCCATTTAATTAAGAATCCTTTTGCTTGTAATATCTAAGCCAAAGTATATATCCTGATTGAAACTAGATAGTATTTACCTAGCTTGAAGCATATATATGCCTATTCTCAGAGTATTATATGTACTTTTTAATTAGTCAGAATATTTTTTTCTGTCTTCAAAGTCTTTTGTTTCATAGTTATCACAGAATTTCCAAGCCCCCTTAGGAAGCATCCTGTGAGAAAACCACTGCTACTGTATCCTGCTAACTGAAAGACAAATATCCAAGAAGCCTTGAATGGGTCATGATAAAATGCATTCTACAAAAGAGATGGCACGCTGGCTAGCTTTTATGTCAATTTGACATAATGTAGGATTATCTGGGAAAAAGGAAATTTAATCAAGGGAAATCTTACGTAAGATTGGCCTGGAAGCAAGTCTGCTGGACATTCTTTTGATTGATACTTTATATTGGAGGGCCCAGTCCTTTGCAAGAGATCCCATCCCTGGAAAAGTGGTCTGAGGGTATATAAGAAGGTGGATGGTCTGAGGGTATATAAGAAGGTGGACTGAGCAAAAGAGTAAGCAACTGTCTCCATGGCTTCTGTCCTGCCTCCAGGCTCCTGGCCTAACTTCTCTCAACAATGGATTTGTAGGCTAAAATAAACCATTCCCCCCACCCAAGATTCTTTGGGTGTTTCCTCACAGCAACCATAACCCTAAGACAGAAATTGGTACCAGGATTGTGGGGCATTACTGTGACAGATCTGACCATTTTGTTTTGATAGGACAGTGAGAGGAATTTTGGAACTTTGGGTTAAAAAGGCTGTTGAGCACTCAGAGATCAGCAGGCTAATGCATGGGAGCTCAGAAAATGAGAATGTTGAGAGCAATGAGGATGACAGAGGCCTGGACTGTGAAATCCCAGAAGGAAGTGTGAGAATCAAAGACTGGCAGGGCCATTGTACACTTTGAACTAAGAACCACTAAAGTGAAATCTTTGCTTTGCCTGAACAACTGATGTCGGTTAGGTGGAGCAAAGAAATTAGCATTGATTAAAAAAAGACCAACAGTTAAGTGTGGTGGCTCACGCCTTTAATCCCAGCACTCAGGAGGCAGAGGCAGATGGATCTCTGTGAGTTAGAGGACAAGCTAGTCAACACAGTGAGTTCAAGGCTAGCCAAGACGATTAGAGACAGACACTGTGTCTTAAAAATCCAGGGAGAGACAGACAGACAGAGACAGAGGACAGCATCTTGTTAATCGCAGATGGTTCTCCAGCCCCAGCTAACCAGAAACACAGATTCTTAATTCAAAGTCCTGCTTCCAGGCTCCTGCCTTCAGTCCTAGCCCCGACCTCCTCCTGTGATGACAAGATCTGAAATAAACTTTCCTCCCCAAGTATGTTTGCTCATGGTGTTTCATCACAGCAATGGAAGCCCTAACTAAGACAGATATACTTGTGATTTTCCAAGTCTTCTGCATTTGGAACACATAGATTATTTTGAAAAGCTGTAAGGAATCCAGGCAAGTAAAAATAAACAAATTTAAGACAAACACAAAATGAATAAAAGTTCAAATGTATACGGTAATAAAATTACCCAATGAAGCTTTGAAGAATGAAAATCTGTACTTATATACAATTTCAAAAATATAAAATAATTTATAACTTTTTATTACTAAGTTTTGAAACCTGAATAAAAAAATGATTTTTAAGAAAATGTAAATTATTCAAGTTGACCAAAAAGTGACAGAATTGCAAAAGGCAGGAGGGACGTTGAAAGAGATGAGAAAGCTAAGGAAGAGCCCCCTTGCTGCAGGTGAAGCCCGAACTCCCCCTGGGAATTTCTCCAAGGCTTTGTGAGGAATGGAAATTTCCAGGGCTACTTAAATTGTCATAAAGGAAGGAACCCTCCACAATTACTTGACTATGCTGGAATCTACATTCTATATGAAACAGAATGAGGAATTCAAAAATAATTCTAAGTTATGTGTGCAAAGAGTAGGAAAGTAGTTCCTTCATGGTCCTTGTTAAACGTGTGCAGGCTTGATCGCCAGGACCACAAACACGGAGCCTGGTGGAGAGGAGGAGGAGGAGAGGAGAAATAAAGAAACTTGGGGGGAGTTAGAGAGATGGGTTTGCTATGCAGAGTGCACACTACCCTTTCACAACATGCAGGTTTGTGTCTCGGTACCCACGTTCAGTGACTCACAACTGCCTGTAACTTCAGCTCTAGGGGATCCAACTCCCTCTTTTGGCCTCCTTAGGCATGCACATACACATGCATACATACATACACACACATAGACACATACACACACACCACAACACATACACACAGAAAGACACATGCATAAATTAGAAAATGGGTGTAAAATTCTTAAAATACTAGCAAGCAAAATGTATACTCAAAGACCAACACAGCATTAGCAAGTGAGAATGAGTCTAAGAAATGTATTATGGTTATTATTCACCTTTTATAACAAGTAAAAACAGAAAATAAGATGATCTCACAAATAGTTATGCCACTAGATAATAAAATAATAAAAAGCAGCACATATTCCTAAATTGCCCCTATTTGGGGCACTTACAAAAATAATCTAGAATTATCCTATTAAAGTGAAGATTAAGGTAAGGATAGTCACTAGTAATACTGATTTAAGTAACTAAGCATGGCCATGTTATGAGATAGAGAAATATTGTAAAGTAGTGAAGTTACAGATAACAGTTACCTAAAAAGCTAAAGGAATTAACAAAACACCTGTTAGAACATACGAGCACTTAATTAGTGTGGGAGAATTGTCTGTATTCTGTAAATTATGTTTTAAATAAACGCTGATTGGCTGATAGCCAGGCAGGAAGTATAGGCAGGAAAACCAGACAGGATGTAGAGGTGGGGCAATGAGAACAGGAGTATTCTGGGAAGAAGGAAGCTCTTTCAGCAGTCCTGCCCAGACCACAGAAGAAGCAAGATGTGACCTACCCCACTGAAAAAGGTACTGAGCCATATGGCTAACACAGATAAGAATAACAGGTTAATACAAGCTACAAGAGCTAATAAGCTGGGCGGTGGTGGCACATGCCTTTAATCCCAGCACTCGGGAGCAGAGGTAGGCGGATCTTTGTGAGTTCGAGGCCAGCCTCATCTACAAGAGCTAGTTCCAGGAAAGGCTCTAAAAACTACAGGGAAACCCTGTCTCGAAAAGCCAAAAAAAAAATACAAAACAAAAAAAAAACAAAAAAACAAGAGCTAATAAGAAGCCTGAGCTAATGGGCCAATCAGTTTATAATCTTATGGAGACCTCTGTGTGATTTTCTTTGGGGCTAAATGGCTGCAGGATCTGGGCAGGACAGAAACCCCGACAAGCAGGCCCTCATGTTACACTTAATGAAGTATTTGTTTTTAAATTGAATGTTTTTATAGAGACAACTAACACAAAGGGGAACTGCTGAAATGCTTAGAGTAACTAGGAACAGATATAAACCATGTAGGCCTGGGTGGTGTAGAACAGAAAGCTGCACAAGAGGCAAGGAGACCCCTTAAAAGCAGTTCATTTCTAGATCAGAAGATCCAAGTTATAAATGTGGTGATAATAGGAAAAATTCTAAACATTGAATTTTCCAACAAAGTATCACAGTGGGTTTGTGAGCATGTAGGTGTAGGTGTGTGTGTGTGTGTGTGTGTGTGTGTGTGTGTGTGTGTGTTATGTTTGTGTGTGGTGATGCTTGCATTTGAATGTGCAGATGTGTGCACACATACATGCAGAGAGCAGAGACATCAGGTGTCTTTCTCTACAATTACTTGTCTTATTACCTTGAAACAGGTTCACTCACTAAACTGGAGGTTCACTGTTTCTCTTGGAGCTTGTTTCTGGCCAGGAAGCTCTGAGAATCTGCCTGTCTCCACTCCCCAGGGCTAGCGTCATAGCATAGTTTTTTGCATGAGTGTTAGGGATTTGAACTCAGGTCCTCACACTTTCAGAGAAGTGCTCTTACCCACTGAACCATCTTCCCAGGCCTCTATCAGAGGGTTTTGTCTGGGGGCTTTAAAATAAGTCTGATGTTCTACAGCGAAATATTAATCTTTGTGATGCAAGGCTAAAAGGAAAGTGATGCAGAAGAAATAAACACAGAGACCTGTCAGCTGGAATAGAATTCAAAACTACATTCTCAGAGTTGAGAATTTGACATTATAAAGATATCCCTTTGAGGCTAGGGAGATGGCTCAAGTGTTAAGAACACTGGCTGCTCTTGCAGAGGGCCTGGGGTCTGTTCCCAGGACCCACAGTGGGTAGTTCCAGGGCATCCCATACCCTCTTCTGGCCTCCAGGAGCACCTGCATGTACATGGTGCAATGCATACACAGATGCAGCAGACTAGAAAGTTATCTCAATGCAAAGGACAAACATAGATATGTTCTGTGCGTGCAGAAGCCTGATCAGCATGTGCATTCTAGTAGAGTGTACAGGGAGAGGAACAGGAACGGCCAGAAGTAGGGAGGCCACAGTTTCACTAGTGTTTGTCACTCAGAAGCTTCTGAAGCAGCAGGGGGCTTAATTTTCATCATTATTTCAAAACTTACATGATGGCTTTCAAAATTTCACTGGAAATTAAAGCATATTTAAAACAAACAGCAATTGTTTCACTGTAACACCTTTCTCATCTCAGCCATGCATTGTAGCTCTATTTTTCGTGAGTGTGTATGTGTGTGTGTCTGTCTGTGTCTGTGTGTGTGGGTATATATGGTATGCATACGTACATATATGTGTACTGGTATGCTTGTCAGTGCCGAGGCATGTGGAGGTCAGATATTGATGCTAGGTGTCTTCCGATTTCACATGCTACCTTACTTTTTGAGACAAGGCTCTCACTAAACCGGGTGAGCTGACCAGCCAGCAAGATCAACATGTCTCTGCCCTCTGCCCTATACCCATCACTAAAGCTGATGAACACGCATCCAGACTCAGCTTTCCCCAGATGCCAGGATCCAGCTTCAGGTCCTCATTTTGAATGGCAAGCACTTTACCCACAGAGCCATCTCTGCAGCCTGTTTTGTGACTTGATCTTGTAAAACTTCATACAAAGAAAGGCAGATTATTTACATGAGCACTACAATAATTTAACAGCAAAAGGCAGACTCTTTCCCACCCACTCCCTTCATGTCCCTCCCTTATTCCCTCTGGTCTTTCTATATAGCCCAGGGTGGCCTTGAACTCAAAATCCTCATGCTTCAGCTATCCATGTGTCAGGACAGGGATTAAGAGAATGGGCCCCCATACCCTGCTTGAGATACTATTTCTTTATACTGCTCAATTATTTCTCAGTCCAAACTTTTTACCTTTTTACCAGGAGAGGAGGGCTTAAAAGGCTTCAAGAGGGAATCCTTCTTTTCTTCCCTTTTGAGTGGAGGTAAAGGATTCTCCAGAAAATAAGGGTTATTATCAAAATATTCCTTAGGGTGAAGATTCAACTTGAAAGGGGACCCTTTGAGTAGCCGATGGTGTTCTTCATTATCTTTCTGTGAATTAAAGAGTTTGAAAGTACACAATGTAAGTTATACATGTTAGACACAATTCAAGGCTAGAATCACCTTTTAAATTAATTATACATGTAAAAATAGACATGCCTAATTATGAATAAGCACAACTCTCATTTTGAACAGAATTCATTTGGATACAGCAATCTATCACCTGAACAAATCCTTACTACATACCTGGACAGCAGGAAGGAAAAGGATTGGTCTCCAAGTCAAATCCCAGTTCCTCTTTGCTTTTCAGTATTTTTTTTCAGGAGTTAAAGGAAGCTGCTGACCTTTGGTGTCATGTCTTCAAGTGTAAATAAGAATACTATTTCCCTTTGACATTGCTAAAGATCAAATGAGATTATGTAGAGAAAGCATTTGGCACATGGTCGGCCCTTAGTAAATATCAGTTTTAGTCCTAAGCACAAAAAAAAACCCTAGTGCTTCCACTAAAACATTTTTATATCATAGTATTTTTAGCTACCTAATACTCAAGCAAAACAAAGGTGATTTTTTTCAGTTTTATGTTGCAATCCTTTCTATGTGGAAGAACCAAGTTTAAAAATTGCCAGCTCTAGATATAATAGCAAAAAAACAAGTTGTGAAATAAGATTTAGAAGGATAAAATATTGATTTTTTTTCACTTTACACACATGGAATTTGATATTTCATCCTGTAACAAACTGAATGGAAGCAATTTAAATGAGATTGAAGTGCTCAAAAGAAGGCATGTATTCCCCAGTATTGGCTAGTTCTGTGCCAACTTGACACAAGCTAGGGCCATTTGGAAAGAGGGACTCTCAGTTGAGAAAATGACTCCATAGCCTTGTCCAGTAGCATAAAAACACACACACTGACCAACGGAATTAAACTGACAATCTAGACATAAGTCCACACATCTTTGAACACCTGATTTTTGACAAAGAAGCCAAAAGTACACAATGTAGAAAAGACAGCATCCTCAACAAATGTTCTTGGTTAAATGGGATGTCTATATGTAGAATACAAATATATCCATATTTATTACCCTGTGTACATTTCAATGGCAAGTGGATCATGAACCTCAAAATAAAACCAGATACACTAAATCTGATAAAAGAGAAAGTGGGGAATAGTCTTGGTGGCTAAGAGCAACAACTAATAAATAAGACCTCATGAAGCTGAAATGTATAAAAACGGACATGATATTTCAGGCAAAGCTTCAGTCTACAGAATGTGCAAAGACCTTTACCAATTATATATCTATTAAAGGATTAGTATTTAAAACATATGAAAACTACAAAATCTGAACATCAAGAAAACAAGCAAGTCAGTTGAAAAATAGCATTAAGCAGAAACACAAATGGCTGAAGAACTTAAAGAAATGTTCACTACCTTTAGCCATTGGGGAAATAAATGCAAGTTAAAACTACTTTGAGATCTTACCGTACACTAGTCAGAATGGCCAAATCAACTAAAGAAGTGACAGCTCGTGCTGGTGAGGATGTGGGGTAAGGGGAACACTCATCCATTGCTGGAGGGGTGTAAACTTGTGCAGCCATTATGGAAATTAGCACGGCAGTTCCTCAGGAAGCTGGGAACTGATCTACCCCTAGACCCAGCAATGCCACTCCTGGGCATATACTCAAAGGACTTTTCACCCTGCTGTAAGGACACTGGCTCAGCCATGATCACTGCTGCTCTATTCATATTATTCAGAAACTGGAAACTCTCTAGAAGCCCAACAACTGATAAATGAATAACAAAAGTGTGGCACATTTACACAATGGAATATTATTCAGCTGTTAAGCAATAGGAAATTCTCAGGTAAATGGATTAAACTAGAAGAAGAAAAAAATCATTCCAAGTGATGTAACCCAACTCCAAATAGACAAATATATGTGTTCTCTTCTAAGTAGATGTTAAGTTTTAAGCCTTCCATGTGAGCACTACAACATGAATGACCACAGAGGTTAGGTACCTAATAAGGAACCAGCATGGAGGAGAGGCACTCCAAAGGAAAGGGAAATAGAATATATTGTCATGGAGAGACAAAGGGGAAACTAGAATAGGAGGATTAACTAGGAAGGAGATGGAAGTGAGGGGTAAAGGAGAAAAAAGGGGGAGAGACAACTAAGAGTAAAGGCCATTTGAAAGGCCATATAGAAACCTACTCCTATAGACGCTTCCTAAGACACATACATACATGAAAAGAAGCTAAGTGGAATCAACAAATAACAGGGGAAACAGAGCCCCAACTAGACATCTTATGCTACCAAAATCTCCAACGACAGAAATGAGCATCTTATTGAGATATTGGCCAAAGGGGCCCCATGTAAAGCTCCTAACAGTACAGATTATTGGCAAGGCTATATGTGTTACTCTTCACAACATGATGGCAAGGCCCTATTGCTGAAGACAAGACTTACAAATGTCATCAAAACCTGAGAAGTTCAGCAGGTTCCTAACTACAAGCTTCACCTAACTAATATTCATGGTACAGGAAGGTACTCTGCATGCTATGGGGGGAAAAAAGATTATCATTAAAATCTCCCAGCTACAAACCCTGTGACCTATAACAGTGATCTCCCTCAAAAAATATATGGGTGCATTAGTGGCACAAATATTTTGGGTGTAACCAATAACTTTCTGATTGGATTTAAGGCCATTCAATGAGATGGAATCCATTCCTTACAATGCTAAAGTGGCCAAGAATCTATATAGGTCATCTGTCTAGGGGAAAACCCAATACTATTATTCTGCTAAATGAACATACCAATAAAATGACTCTTAATGATGAATCCATTCCTTACAATGCTAAAGTGGCCAAGAATCTATATAGGTCATCTGTCTAGGGGAAAACCCAATACTATTATTCTGCTAAATGAACATACCAATAAAATGACTCTTAATGATGTAGTACCCTCCCCATAGATCAAGGGCTTGTCCAGCCCTCATCAGAGAAGTGTCTTCTTGTAGTGTATTATAATTAAACAGATATCCACAACTTGAAAGTATATAAAGAGTGAGAGACTTTGGAGTACTTAGTCCTAAATGGGATGTCTTCACCAAAGCCCTCCCCTCAAGACTCAAGGAATCTATGCAAAAGAGGAGACAGAAAGATTGAGAGCCATAGGTGATGGATGACTCCAAGGAAACAAAGTCTTCCAGACACAACAGGACTGATATACATATGAACTCAGAGACTGTGGCAGTATGCACAAGTCCTACACAGGTTCAATCATGCTGAATGGGTTCCAGCAAGGAGAAGGGAAGTGAACATGGCCTCCCACCTAGAATCTAGAAACTATCTGCATTTGATACCTGCTGGCAAAGATAAAATCAGTCTTCTCCAATGAAGTGTCACTGGGTATGACAACCATACTTCAAGGCAGGCCCCATTCCCAGGTGTTGCCAACCAACACAAAATGAAATCAATGGGATTTTTTAAGTCATTGTGCTTTGTTTAGGTAATTGATCTTTAGATTGTTTGATTTCCATTTTCATGGGTTTGTGAGTTTTGGGTTTGGGTTTTTTGTTTTTGCGGTTTTGTTTTATTTTGTTTTGCTTGTGTGCATATATGTTTTTCTTGATTTGTTTGTTTGTTTTAAAGCAATGGTTCTCAGCCTTCCTAATGCTGCAACCCTTTAATACAGTTATGCTTATTATGGTGAGCCCCAACCATAAAATTATTTCATTTCTACTTCATCACTGAATTGTAATGTAAACATCTGATATGCAGGGTATCTGATACACAGCCCTAAAGGGTTTGTGACCCACAGGTTGATAACCACTGTTTTAATGAGTGAGATCATAAAGTTGGGTGTGTAGGGAGATAGAGATGATCATGGAGGAACTGAGAGAGGGGGAAACATGATCAAAATATATTATATGAAAAAAGCATTTTTCAATTAAAAACAAAAGACTTGCCATTAGGTAACTCTGTAGTACATTTTATTAAGTAGTGATTGATATGGGAGCTCATTATGAATGGTGTCACCCTTGAGCTGGTGGTCATTCCTGAGTACAAGAAAGCAGGCTAAGCAAGCCAGTAAGCAGCATCATTTTTGCTTCAGTTCCCACATCCAGGTTCTTGCCACACTTGAGTTCCTGCCCCTGATATCCCTCAGTGATGGTGTGTAACCTGAGAGTTACAAGTTTAAATAAGGTCTTCCTCCCCAAGTGCTTTGGTCACAGTGTTTTATCACAGCAACAGAAATTCTAAGACATGAGTGCATGCTGCCTCTCAGAGTTCTTACTCCTCTCGGTGTCTCCTCCTGCTTTGCGTATCTCCATTTCTCTGTAGAACTTTGTGAATTCTTAACCACCTGGTCTCCTCTTTCCACGCTGGAGCAGTGGTATTGACCTTTTAAGTATTATATGTACCCTTTGAACAGTATTCCTTAAAATTTAGTTCTCATGGGAATCAATCGATAATCCATTCAGATTATAAATCATCAAGACCTTCCCTCAAAGACCTCTGGTTACACTGACCCACTCTTTGGTCTTTTTTATCAGAAATGTTAACAATCACCCTATGTGATTCTAATGCCTGCTATTATAATGGAATTTTTTTAAAAATGCGTTGGATGTTTTGCCTACGTGCACATCTGTTAACCACTTGCATGCCTATTGTCAACAGAGGCCAGAAGAGGACATGGGATTCTCTGGAACCAGAGTTACAGGTGGTTGTAAACTGCTATGTGAATTCTGGGAATTAAACCTGGGTCTTCTGGGAGAGAAGCCAGTGCTGTTAACCACTGAACCACCTCTCCAGTCCCATGTGGCAATATTTTAAGGATCCTGTGTACTAGACTGTGGTCATGTTTTATCAGAACACAGTATTTGATTTTTGATTTACTAACTGCTGACCTAGAATACTGCGGACCAACACACAGATACCCCAGTGATCAAAATAGACAGAACAAAATAAAATTTTATTGTGAGTTAATTTTCAAAGTGGAACAGATAAAGGTTGAAAGGTTCAAAATAGGTGACTTTACCTTGTAATTCAGTTTGGCAGCATCATATAAGTCGGCGGAGTGTGAAAGCTGCTTGCCTATGGTAATATTGGCATAGCTGGAGAAGGAGCACATAACGGTGAATGCAGGGCTTGGGTGATTTTCTAAACAAAAAGCAATTTTTTTGTTTAAAAAAAGTACTAAGAGTATCTTACCCATATCCAGTTCCTTTTTTTCCTGGGTTGGTGTATAAATTCTTCCCAGGTGGCTGATATTTGTCCCTGGGTTTTATTTGTGCACTGAAGAATGGGATAGGGCCGCCAATTGTTCCATAATAGCTTCCTAATCCACTTCTTCAATGTCATTTGGGGTTTTAAAGGGGGAGATATTAAAATGTCAAATTTCATTTATATATTTCACCAAAAATTATAAACACATTTTAAAGCATTGGAAAAAGCAGAAATCCTGGCTAGATTGACTGCACTGGGTATGTGTTTCCTCCTGTGGATTCTCCTTAAATCCAATCAGAAATCAATTGGTTATCCCTATAAGTCATGCCACTGTTGAACCCATGGCCATATCTTGCCACAGTGTGGTCATAGCTGGATAAGACTGCCAATGACTTTTTGCCCACAACAGGTTACATAGCACTCTTTGATACGGAGAGCTGGTCATCAGAAAGGAGGTTACCTGGTGAGTACCAACTTAATTTCTCCATGTTCTCTGATCCATGCATATTTATAAAAAGAGTTTAGTTAGTGTAACCCTACATAAGGAATAATGTTCTCCCCAGAAGCCATAGGTTGTCAAATAAAAAGTCCTGTGTCGGGTATGGGATACCACCCTTCAGCTTTTGAGTCAGGGCTGTCCCAGAGAGCCCCACAAACAAAACAGGCTCTTGCCATTGCTCTTGGATGTCCACCAGAACTTGATGGTCTAGATGCTATTGCTGAACATACATGAATCATAAAACATGGAGAAATTAAGTTGGTACTGGCCAGAAAGCTTCCTTCCTGATGACCAGCTCTCAGTACCAAAAGGTGCTGTGTAGCCTGCTGTGGGCAAAAAGCCATTAGTAGTCTTATCTAGCTATGAATTTCAAGAAAGACCACTGTGGCAAGACATCCCCATAGGTACCATGGTGTCATGACTCTTATAGGGGTAACTGACTGATTTCTGGCCGTATTTAAGGTCAACTCCTCAAGAGGAAATATGGCTGGTAGAGTAAATCTAGCCAACAATCCATGGTAGGGATCTCACAGCTCATGGGGGGTGAGTCTATGACTAATTTCTGCTAAATATACATAGGATCAATCTGCTCTCTAAATTTCTTTCTCTATACCTATAGCTCAGTGCAGCCCTCAGACATCTAGCAGGGAAATGTCTTTCTGCAGTAGACCGTGGTTAACTCAGAAACTCACAACTGGTCAAAATTCAGAAAATAAGTAGCCGTAGTGCACTTATCCACAAATGGGACATGCGCAGGACCGCCTCACTTCAAGGCTCAGCAACCATCTCAGGACAGAGGACAGAAAGCTTGTAAGGGTCAGAGGTCAGGGAGGACCCGAGCAAAACAGTGTTTCTGGACAGGACAGAACCACTGCACTCATGAACTCAAAGCATCTGGGGCTGTCTGTGCAAGACAGCCACAAGATCAAGCCAACCAACACTGTAGCACAGAAGGGGAAAGAGCTCAGAGCTTCCACCCCTGAGAATCTATGGACAGTTGGCTTCTGGGAAAGGAGAATTGGTTTTCTTTAAGGTGTGGTCCCTAGTGAGTCCACCAAGCTCCAGTAGATGTTCCCACACCCAGGAGAATATGGGCAGCACAAATTGAACTCCTCGGGTTATTTAAAAAGGAAAAGAGGACACAAGGTTGAGGGGGGTAGAGAAATGAAGATGGGGTGGGGGAAGGGCAAATATATTGCGTGAATTTCTCAAAGAATTAATAAAATATTACATTTATAAAGATTACCTGTTAGATGGAAGTCTGAACTATAGAAATGGAGTTTCACTAATTTCGAGTATATAAGAATGAAATCAGTTTTGATCAGTCCTCATCTACCATGAATTCTAAACTAAGAAAAAAATCAAACTTATAAAGTGTGAGTGAAAAATCATATTTTAAATTTTAGTTACATAATGTAATATATCATATAGTCTCGTGATTTAATGGAAAGGGGGAAAAAGAACTTTCACTTTGACAGCTGCTATAATCCAAATACAATATATCAGTGATAAATTATTTTCTAAAAAAGCATTTCTCTTCATTTCACAGTAGTATTTATAATTTTTATAAGCAGAAAAATATTCAAGGACATAAACACGGTGACCCAAGGCATTTTCCATCATCGTTTTTGCAAAATTTTTGCAAAAATGTATCTTCATTATCTAATTGGCTTTTATTAAATAAACTAATAGAGAACAGTGACCCAGATAATAAAAAAATTAATGTAGAAAGAGCTATTTAAGGTTGCATGTCAGTCTGTATCACACAAAATAACTGTCTCTACTAAAGACAATCATAGTTCAAAATTAAGTCCCACAGAAATGCATCCACTTTAAAGAGAGAAAGCAGGAGCGAGATAAGGTATTTTCCCACAACACTTACGGTTTTTTCTCTCCACTACTAGGGATGAAGGCTTTGCTGAGGTTTTTCTTGGCTTCTGCCATCATATGCCGCCTCCTCACTTGGTTCAGGCTCACATAGCCTTCCCCTTCAAAGACCCTTGTGAACTGGGGCTCAAAGTACCCAGCCTGGAGATTGGACATTTCCTTTGATCCCCCGGGTAGCATCTGTCTATTTTTGCTTGCAGCCTCATTAAAAGGGCCTTCAGAAATAAAGAGCGTTATAATCTTGATTTCAATACTAATCAAAGGGCATTAAAATGAAAGCAGAAAAATTCTCAAGATGATAAGCCAATTAAGAGTTTCATCTGTAAAACACTAAAAAACGGCATGAAAAGCGACCTCGACAGTAATGAAAACGTTTGAACCTTTGGGTGGAAGTGGGTTTCTGTTTGTTTTTTAACTTGTTTGTTTTGGTTGTTTTTTTTTTTTTTTGCTTGTTTGTTTGTTTTTTGACACAGGGTTTCTCTGTGTAGCCCTAGTGTTCCTGGACTCATTTTGTAGACCAGCCTGGCCTCCAACTCAGAGATCTGCCTGACTCTGTCCCTGGAGTGTGGTGTGGGACAGGGAGATTAAAGATGTGTCCGATGGAGATGAAGTCTCAAACACTTCCAACCTCAGAGCTGAGTGAGACCTTAAAACAGTGGTTCTCAGCCTTCCTAATGCTGTGACCCTTTAACGCAGTTCCCCATGTTATGATGACTCCCAACCAGAAGATTATTTTCATTGCTACTTCATAACTGTAATTTTGCTACCATTATGAATCATAATGTAAATATTTTGGGAGACAGAGGTTGGCCAAAGGTGTGGCGACCCACAGGTTGAGAGCCCGTTTCCTGCCTTAAAAGCTCATCTATGCAGTGGTCCTCATGGACAGTAGGTACAGTGCTTACATGTAATATCAGGAAGGGGACATTCCACACTCACATTGAGGCAACCCTGTCCTAGGTGTATCTTAAGATGCTTACGTGCCTTGTGTTCACTAAGAGCCCAGAATGTTTACTTTCATTTTTAATGAACGTAAGAAACAGCCCAAGCTCTGTCTAAATGATCAGTTTTCAAGTGTCATATTTGCACAACAAAATGATGCAGTCTAGGAATTTGTTTAAAGGCTACTTTTTGTGGCTATGTAGATTTTCATAATTTGAATCTTGAAAGCCTTGACTTCCAAACTGCAAAGAATTTTTTAAGGTGTACACAATCCTAAATGTGAATTTGCCTACTCATTTTGGTAACTTAAATTTTTGTTTTGTTTTGTTTTTCGTCTGTTAGAAATAGGGTCTCACTATATATTTGGCTGGCCTGGGATTCTCAATGTAGACCAGGCTGGCCTTGAACTCATAGTGACCCACTTGTCTCCTGTTAGCTTACATTTTTGAAAAGGTTGCACTGTACATATAACCTCAAATCATACCATATAAACATCTTAATGAGTCTTTCTTGCTGTGGTTGGTTGCCTATTTTCCTTTCACAGATAATGGTACTAATTTTGTCATCCAGAGAATATCTAGATATTCTCATGAATATTGTGTACCACTTTTTTTAATCATTGATGCTTAGCATAATAGATATACTACTCTTATACCTTGACTTTCTAGTTAATCATTTACCTTGGACATGTTTCTATATCAGTTAACTTTTTATTAATACAAAATCTGAGACTTTGAAAGTATATATATTTATATTTTTTTTCTTGAGGTGGGATATCCTATAGCCCAGGCTGGCCTTAAACTCCCTATCATTCTGCCTCCACCTCCCAAGTACTAGGATTACTGTAATGGACCACCACACCCAGCTAACTTAGATCTTTTTGTTATGACTTTTCTTTAAAAGGAAATCTTGCAGCTGTTCAGTTAGTATTTTATTTTTCAGACAAGTGATAATGGATACCATTCATAGATTCAAATGTTTCTGTAGAATAGTGTCCCATCTAAAACAAAAAGCTAAACATGGAGCAGGAGAAATGGGTCAGTGCTTAAGATCACTTGCTGCTCTTGCAAGAGGTCCTGGGTTCACTTCCCAGAACATCAGTTTCCAGGGAATCGGCTATCTCCTTCAGACTTTCATGGACACCAGGCACACATATGGTGTACCTACACGCATGCAAGCAAATACTCATCCACATGAAATAAACCAATAAAAATTTAAAAAGTTAAAAGTACAATAGTCTAGAAGGAACTTACCATGGAAAGAAATAAAATTACCCATGAAGAACAAATGAAGGTGGGGCTGGAGAGGCAGCTCAGTGGTTAAGGAACCTTTCCCAGCACCCACACGGCAGCTAGTAATCATCGGTAACTCCAGTTCCAGGAGATTCAATGCCCTCTTCTGGCCTCCCCAGGCACATGCATGAACGTGGTACACAGACATGCATGCGGGCAATATACCCACACACATAAATAATAAATAAATACTTCCAAAAAATTTTCAAACAATAAGTGAAGGTAAAGAAGCTCAATGCATAAAACTAAGTCATTCTTAACTCTGCTACAATGTCAAAGTCGTCAGTGTCACAATGTCAACGCTAGACTCGATGCTCTGAAATATATCCCATTAAAAATAATATAATACTGCCAGGCATGGTGGCACACACCTTATCCCAGAACTCTGGAGGCAGAGACAGGTGAATCTTTGGGCATTCAAGGCCATCCTGATCTATATAGCTAGTTATAGGACAGCCAGAGACTGTCTCTCTATATATATATTGTGTGTGTGTGTGTATTATATGTGTGTGTGTGTGTATTCCCTTGAAATAAAATCAAAATTTTTGTATTGGAAATGCACACTATTTAACTATTAAAACTACCAAAGATACTCACGATTAAATGGTGACACATATTTATCTCCCACGGTAATGTATTCCATCTCACTGAAGAGGCCAATCCTCTCCATATCGGTTTTCCCTACTTCCCCAGGCATGATTGCGTCTTGGGGTGGTAACTTCAAAAGGGTCCTTAGATCTTCTTTTGCAACGAAATCCTACTTTACATTAAAAACTACAGAAAATTGTTTATCTTAGTGAAAAAAAGATTATTAAATTTCAAACCTAATTCTTTTTAGTTTTTGGACCGGTTTGTTTATTGCTTCTTTTATCTCTCTCTCTCTCTCTCTCTCTCTCTCTCTCTCTCTCTCTCTCTCACACACACACACACACACACACACACACACACACACACACACACACACCCAACCGCCGCCCCCTTCAGATCGACTTGTGCACAGCCTTCCCAAGCTTCGTTATGGCCACCTGTGTAGGCAACCTTTGTTTGCCCTGTGAACTGATGGCTCCACAGCTGGGAACCGTGGTATGAGGGTGGGTCCTCTTCACCACCTTCTTGGGGCAAAGGTTTTCCACTAAGCTGCCCACCCTGGAAGGGAACTACTGGAATCAAGGGGCCTCTGGCCTAGCCTCCAGAAAATGGCTAGAAGGACAAAGCCCTAACACCACCCTCCCCTCCTTTAATTATTTATCAGTGTAGCCCCAGAGCCCGCACAGCCAGGGAGGAAGAGTCTTGTGGACTTTGTCCCGACCTTAACTCTTAATTAAGTAAACTTACAAAGCATTCATTCATCTATTTAACAAATGCTTTGCAAACCTCTCCTCCTGCAGGTAGAAGTAGGAAAACAGATTTAAAAGGCATAAAGCTTGGCATATATAATCAAGTAGACAAGAAAATCGTGGAATTCCACACAAGCAGAATATAGCAAGTTCCCTTCAAAAAGTTTGGGTAACAAGATTCTTCTGTCATAGCTCTGCCCACTGCAACCTTGCAATTTACTCAATAAATACTTTACTGTGTCAAGGTGTGTTAGAAATATTTCTTAGACGAGCATGGGCTGGGATGAGGTCCCAGACTATAATAGGTGAATGGAGAGAGTTGGCTAAAAGGGAGATAATAATTGAACTGAGTTATTTCAACTAAGGGAAAGGAGGCTTGAACTAAGCAGGTATCAAAGGAACACCCCATGTCCGCGAGGCCAAGTCACCTATCCAAAGGGCACCTGATCCCCCAACCAGGATCAGACGGCCCCAGCTCCAGTCGAGGTCCAGTCCACCGCAGAGCTCAAAGAGCTCGGGAACCGCGCGCCCGCGCTCGCGCCCACAGCACAGCTGCAGAGCGGCGCGCGCAGCACAGTTCTGCCAGCCGCAGCTGGCGCTTGTTGGGCCGCGTTGCCGAGGGAACGGGAGAAACCATTCTCAACAGGCTACGGGTGGCCTCCGGAACAAGCGAATCCGCACAGAACATCTGAGATCAATGAACGTCCGTAAGACACTGAAATCTCGGCCAGATAAAAAAAACTCTCGAAAACTAAGCCCTCTGTTTCCCTGCCCTCTAGCCACCGGCGAACCGTTGCAGTGTGGTACGCTCCGGGACGGGTGACGCGGAGCATTCCGGGTGTTGTAGTCCGCCTGCCGGGGCCCGGCCTTCTGAGGGCTTTGACGCCACTTCCGGGCCGACTTTGGCTTGCGCGAAATCGTCATTCCTGTCGCCTCCAGGTGGTGAACCTGGTAAGTGATTCTGATTGTCAGTGACCCTCCTGTGTTTCCTCCTAGGACTTCAGCAACCGTTAGGAGAACGGCTCCAGTCCCCCGGGAGGAGCCGGCCCCGAGGGGTCAACGGTGGCAGTGCGAAATTTCCTCCCTTGGGTGTCCCAGCTGCCTAGCATCCGCGCCTCAGCAGCACCCGGACTCCCGACCCTCGGGGTCAGTCACTGCATCGTGACAGTGAGACACTCTTTGGCGAATTCGGGAGCAATGAAGAAAGAACTTTTGATTTTGGAAAGATAGGCTTAACTTCCTTCAAAGCGTCTACTCCCTTCGCTTACGTGCCACCGCACTCTCCCTGCTTCAGCTCTTGTCTCCTAGCTCGGCCAGCTCCTGCCACCTGTACCGTAGATGCTTATCTTCTTCAGATATACTTGGCACCCTGGGCTTTTTCTCTTTTCTTCGGAACCCATGTCATAAATCTACTTAACTTCTTCCTCTTAAATAGATCATTCAGAATCAGCAGTTGTAGAGCTGACTCATCATTTCCACCTCCGGCTCTCTCCACACTCTTCCTTCAGAATACACATCTTAGCAGATAACCCAGCTCACCCTTCTTGTGCCCACCAAACACTTTACTAATGTGTTCCATCTCAAGCCAATAGTCAAATCTTTTGGATTCTACTTCTGAGCATCTATAATATCACCTTACCCTTACCATCTGGACCTTTGCCATCATCCACTTGGGTCCTGTTCTTAGTGGTCTTTTGCTTTGGTTTGGTTTGAAGACAGTGTCTCACAAAACCCAGGCTGTCCTTGAACTGGCTCTACAGCCGGGAATGACTTTGAAATCCCGATCTTCGTGCCTTCACCTTCCACGTGTTGAGATTCCAGTCATATACCACCACATCAATCTTCATACATGTTGTTTTAAGCAGGTGGTCACTCTGCCTGAAATGGGCACTTTGGCACACAGGCAGGCACACACACACACAAAACACAAACATGCACTACACCTCTTTTAAGGCTTCTTTCAATAGTTACTTGCCCTTCAGATTTCAGCGTAAACATAACATCCCCAGAGAGGCTTGTGATTCAGAAGCCTAAAGAGACTCTGGGGCTTTCACATACGGTTTCATAAGGAGTCTTCATAACAACCCTGCGAAGCTGTATCTTTCTTTCCTGCATTTACAGAAGAGAATAGACATAAGTGCTCTAGTCAAAATCATACAGGAAGTACCTGAGTTAAAATTTACTCTTCCTTGTCTTTTACAACTTCAGTTTAAGTTTTTTTTATTCAAATAGTAGTATTGTTCTTTATCAAACTTCTTACTGGGTCAGGCAGCAGTAGCACACTCATTTAATCCCAGCAGCTGTAAGACAGAGGCAGAGGCAGGTGAATCTCTGTGAGTCCCAGGTCGGCCTGGACTACATAGTGAGTTCCAGGACAGTCAGAGAGTCGCAGGGAAACCCTGTCTTTAAAACACACACACAAATAAAAAACTTCTTACTGGAAGCTCACACAATATTTTCCAACCCTTTGGTTTGGTGTCTTATGATACACAAAAGTAGGATAAATGGACAGCATTATGTATTGAACTTTTTGTTTGCTTAAAATAAAATCGATGAAGTGAAATTGGACATATGGTATGCTCTTTTTTTAACAGTATAATCATTTTAATGATTACAGTTGTAATGATAGCATACATACTGTAGTTACAAAGTGATCAAGAGCACTTGCTGCTCTTACAGAGGATCTGTGCTTAGTTCTAACACCACACACCACATGGCAGCCCACAACTGCCTAACTCATTCCCAGGGATCTTCTAGACTTTGCTAGCTCATAACTTGCACATGGTACACCTATATACATGTAGACAGAACAGCCACAATTTATTTTAGTTTTTGTTGTTGTTTTTTAATTTTTTTAATATTTTTTTTATTTTTCCATTCAAAAATTTACACTTCCTCCCCTTCTCCCAGTTCCCTCCCACTCCCCCACTAACCCTCCTCCCTCGCCCTGCATCCTTAAGAGAGGGCAGGATACCCTGCCCTGTGGGAAGTCCAAGCCCCTCCTCCCTCCATCCTGGCCTAGGAAAGTGTGCATCCAAATAGACTAGGGTCCCTAAAAGCCAATACATGCAGAAGAGATAGGTCCTAGTGCCATTATCTATGACTTCTCAGTCTGCCCCCATTGGCAGCCACATTCAGAGAGTCCGGTTTGATCACATGCTCATTCAGTCCCGGTCCAGCTGGATTTGGTGAGCTCCCATTAGATCAGGCACACTGTCTCAGTGGGTGGACCAGCCCCATGTGGTCCTGACTTCCTTGCTCATCTTCTCCCTCCTTCTGCTCTTCAACTGGACCTTGGGAGCTCAGTCCATTGCTCTGATGTGGATGTGGGTCTCTGTCTCGATCTCCATCCATCGGACAAAATTTCTATGGTGATAAGATATTCATCAGTGTGACTATGGGACAAGGCTAGTTCAGACACCCTCTCCTATGCTGCCCAGGTATCTAGCTGGGAACATCCCCGTGGACACCTGGGATCCCCTCTAGAGCCAAGTCTCTTGACAATCCTAAAATGACTCCCTTAATGTAGATATCTTATTCCCTGCTCCAATATCCGCCCTTCCTCCTTCTCCACCCTCCCACTCCCCCACGCTCTCCCCAGTCCTTCCCTTCTCCCTTCTCCTTCCCCGTCTCCCCTTCCCCCAACCGCACCCCTACCCCCACCCCCTTGCTCCCAACTTTTGCCCAGCGATCTTGTTTGCTTCCAATTTCCAGGAGGATCTATATATGTTTTTCTTTGGGTTCACCTTGCTATTTGGCTTCTCTAGGCTTGTGAACTATAGGCTTAATGTCCTTTGTTTATGGCTAGAGACCACTAATGAGTGAGTATAAACCATAATCATCTTTTTGGGTTTGGGTATCTCACTAAGGATAGTGTTTTCTATTTCCATATATTTGCATGCAAAATTCAAGATGTCATTGTTTTTTACCCCTGAGTAGTACG